>CANYLF011693678.1:0-10506 GCA_948193215.1 Bocquillonia castaneifolia | reverse complement strand
TTATTAATATTAGTTTAAATTTTATTTATTCAAGAGTAATAATAAATTAAATTTTGTTATAATATTTTTTATATAAAAGTTTATTATATGATAAAGTAAATATTTTTAGTGAGCATATACTAAGTATATGTATAAATGGGTTTAAAAAGGTGAGACGTTAAATGATAAGATAGTCTCGTCGGTGGCCACCTATTCACATTTGTGAAAGAATGAGAAAAATGATTTGGTGAGGATGAATCATCAGCCCGGTCTTGTGATTGAGTTGTGTGTTTTTGGTAATTTTTGTGTAAATGGTTGCTTGGGTATTTTATATTGCGTAAAGTGCTGGTTTATTATATACATTATCTTGGTGTGAGTTTGGATGACTTCTACTTAAGGTGCTTGTTATTTGATTTGCTAAATGCTTATTGAGTAGCCAGCTCACCCCTTGGCATATTTTTCAGGACATTTTGCTAGTTGATTGTCGAAACTATGCAATTCCTGCATTTAGCATCATCAAGCATTTCAGGTGAGCCGGAGGAAAATACATATTGCATGGGGGCATTTTGGGAATGTAAAATATGAATATAAAGTATGTGTGATGTAGTTAATAACCTAGTATGTGATAAGTAAGGTTAACTTGATAACCACAAATATGTTTAATGTTGGTTTTTAATTTACCTTATGGATTGAATATGTATGCTTAATTTAGCTAAGTTAGAACTTAAATTGATTATATGTATGTCTAGTGTATGCATGATTTTTTTATGAGAATTTGAGTAGCAATCTAATTATGAGAATGTGAATATATGTTAGTAGCTTCAATGATGAGAAGATAGAGTTAAAGTATTACCTAAATCACTTAGCGCACTGTCTCAAATATTGGGATTGTTTTATCTTGGTTTGTGATGTAATTTGAAGCTAGTTAATCAACAGTATTTCCTCTAAAATTTTGACAATTAGAAACCTCAATAAGTCCCCTAAAAACCCTATAAAATTCAGGTCAAAACTAATTCGTTAGGGTGGTAAAATAACCTAAGTTTTAAAACATGAATTACTGTTTTGTTTTAACTAGGTTGCTGCCCCAATAATAACTTTTTTATATTTAACTTCTATAATTTTTCTAAATTGATTTTGAAGGTCTATCTAAGTATATTTGAATATAAAATTAGAGTAAAGAAAAAATACATAAATGAACTAAATTAATTCAAAAACCATAATTTTATTCAAACCATTAGGAATTTATAATAGTTAAAATTTCGGTATTACAAATAATTGGAAAACGCATCTTTCTTTTTCCAGCCTTGTGCCATGCTTTCAAGTCTATCCAGGATGTACTGGAAAGATTTCCCTCTATATCTATGCCATGTAATCGGAAGTCCCAAAAATTTATCATTCTCATCCATTACCCTTGTATTTAAAGCATTTAACAATTGGCATTTCAGATTTTCAGGGTTTTGCAGAGAAGATGACTTTATACAGCTATACTTATCATAATTAATAGACTAACCAGAAGCAGCAAAATACAAATTCAACATATTTAACAGAGTAAAAACTTCTTTCCTTAAAGCTCTCCTAAAAGTCAAAATGCCATCAACATAAAGCAAATGGTTAATTGGTTAAGATTGTTTAGAGATTCTAAAATCCTGTAAGCTTTTAAATGACCAGGCATCATTTAACATCAAAGACAAAGCAGATGATATCAATTTGAAAAAAATAAGGGAACAACGGATCCCATTGCCTTAAACCCCTAGATGGAGTGAAAACAGGATATGCTTTTCCATTTGTGACAATAGAATAAGAAACTATTGACACAGATTGCACACTAATCTGGACATTGAAATCAAAACACCAAAGGTAGATGAGCATTGTGATAAAAAAAAAATACAGTCCACTTGGTCATGTCTTGTTCATATAAAAAAAAAACCGGGCATTTTGTGCATTAAAGTAATTTTTTTTTTCAATTAAATAATAAGAGGATCAAATAAGCCTCAAACTTTCAACCAAAGGTTTTTTAGGTCCCTTAATTTTGACTTAGTTCAACCAAGTCCTTAAAGTTAAAAACTTTAGTGTAGTTACTCCCTTTAGTCAAAAAAAATAAAACTACTAATAAATCTTTCAATTTTTTCATTGAATAATTAAGCTTTTAAAATTTAACTCGGTGTAATTTAACTTTTAAACTCGTAAAATTTATATTTTTATTTAGTGGAATAAATTTAATTTAAAAACATGATAAAAGATCACATTATTAAATTAATTTATATTAATAAAAATTTATTTTCTATAACATATTTGATATAATAGATTTTATATTTAGTTTATCATAAATTTTATGTGAATTTTCTATTTTATAATTGAAAAATTCTTTTTTATTTTAATAAAATTTTTTGCAATTTAATTGAATTTATTTGGTAAAATCGAAGAACTTTCAAAAAAAAAAAAGTGTAAAATATATTTTTATAATGATGAGAAGTACATAAATTATTTAAAAGGATAAAATCAATATGATACATGTAAGAAAATTTTTTTAAAATGGAAAATAAATTGAATTTTAGAATAAAAAATTCCATAGTTTAATTAGTAATTTTTTTACTGAATGGTGTAATTACACTAAATTATTTGAGTTTAACGGCCTTGTTGAAATGAGTTAAATTTAAGACCCGGTTAAAGTTTAAAGGTTATTTGGTGCTTTTGCCCAATTTAATAGATAAACCAAAAAGGGTAACACAGGCCGTAGGATAGGATCAAAAAGAAATGGCAGGAAGGGCAAAAACGAACGGTATCGATGGAAGAGTAGGCTAGGGGCTGGGACCCAAAATGAAGTGGAATCAGAAAACGTGTAAAGATCACATGGGAATATGGAGCCCACAAAATAGAGTACAATGTGAGTTCAGATGCCCACCCTTCAAGCTGGTATGCCTATGCCTATGGGTCCCTTCCTCGTTAATATGTGGATGCATCACGTGGAACCATCGTGCTGTTCCCTTGTCAGTTTTATTTTCTTTCTTTTTTAAATTTTAACTCACCATTCCTTCACCTCACGTGATAACTGTTTTAGTACTTTTATTTACTATAATCACAATTTTTTTTCTCTATATTAACAGCACACATTTTATTTTTCAGTTGGCATCTTAATGTTAAACTTTGTTGAGTTCCAAAAAAAATACAATATAATTAAAGTTTGTTTAGGGTTTAGGACTATTTACTTTTTTCAACCAGAACCAAGATTCAAATTGAAATTTTAGAATTTCATTGCAACAATTTTACTACTTAAACAATGCTAGTGAGTAGTGATTTTTTCTCAACTATAAATTGTTAACTATTTAATTGTAATTCTAGAACTTATTTTCATAAATAAATAAAAATGTCTTTTTTTAATAACAAACTTAATCTTAGCCCTCTATTAATTTGCTAGTTAGAAAGAAAATAAAAATAAACATAGTATTTTTAAAATTTTTAGTAGAAATGCTTGCTAGTATTAAAAAAATTATTTATTAAATTAAGCAATAAATTGCAAATATTTTCATAAAATAATTACTTGAATCAATAATTATTACTCCATCTGACTTAAAAATTATATACAATTTTAAAAGTTTATCTGTCTTAAATTACAGATAATAATACTCAAAAGACCAATTGTCATATATTTTATCTGTTCCATAAAAAAGTCCACGCATTTCTCTTTTTATTGACATTCCAATTATGCACTTCAATATTCTTCAACTAATTTTCTTTTTATATTATGAACGATTTGTATAAAAATGTGTAACTTTTAAATTTGAAAATATTTTTTCTTATTTTAATAGAATAATAATTACTTTTATATTAACATGATATTTATCAAAAGATAAACATGAAAAAAAAAGTATACAAAGTTTCTAATATTTATAAAATAAAGGAGCACGTCATGCATTTAGATGAAAGTAGTATCGTTTTATCTAGAAATTATAATTTGTGTACTATATCTGTCTCAAAATTATAATATTTTTTCAAGAGCATAGTACTTAAATAAGTTAATTTTTAGATAACTGATTATATAAAATGATAATCATGGAGAATTAAATATAAAAAGTATCATGTGCTTTTCTTATTTACTTAAGAGCCTTTTTTTTATATAAAAAAAAAAGCATATTGTGATATTAAAAACATTACACTTGAACACTCTATAAACTAATATTATTAATTTTTTATCATTTACCATGCATTACGTTGTAATGGTAATTTGAATCATAAAACCATTTTCAAGTGATATATAGTATCTATTCAATCAATTTTTTTTTTTGATAATTGTTATGGTATCAGAAGCTCCATTTGGAGCCCCGAAAAATTTCGGTCGAGTGAGTTTCATTTGGAAGCACACTCTCCCTATGCGGCCCTGAGGATCGAACTCTCGACCTCCAAGCATAAAGCCTGCAAGTACAAGTGGTTTTACTACTTAAACCACGCCCCATGGGTTCAATCATTTTATTTATATTATAAATTAAATTAATTTTTTTTATTAATAATAGTTTTAAATCAAATTTATTTTTAAAATCTTGTTAATTATCACATTAACAATATAATCACTTAAATACATTATATAATAAAAATTGTAGACTATATCAACTGCATATAATAAAAATAGATATTTTAGCTCATAAGGTATTATCGTGTATTTCTAATATCACAGGATACTTATTTGTCCAAAAAGCCATAGACTTCTAAAGGAAAAATGACAAGACTACACGGAACTTCTTCTTCTCGTTGTTTTTTTTTTTTTTTATGTTTTTTACTTTTCTCAACAATTAACTTAATTAATTAAGCAAATTGCAGATAATTTACAAAGTAATAATTTCAAAAATTGAAAAAGGACTACAGTCTTAAAAACTGTAAGACCTAATTACCAAGAAATATCAAAACTTTTCGACTTTTAACAACTACATCATAAACTTTTGATAATTACATAATGAATACTAATTTATCAATATCTTTTAAAAACACTCGACGGTCACTTTTTCAGCTAAAAAATATCACTGTAACTCGTGAGAATTATTTTTTAAATCTTTAAAGACAAACTGACTCAGAATATCAAATATAGTTACCTAAAAGAGGTAAAATACACTTTTTTTTTTTTGAATTATGGGTTCTAATTAAGACAATAAGTTAAATATAATCTTTAAAAAAATAAAATTATATATCTTAACTATTACATCTAAACCAAAGTGGGGTGGTTCAGGTGGTAAACACCTGAGCTTGCAAGTGCCACGCCTGACGAGATCGTAAGATCGATCCGTAGGCTCACTTTGGGAGATGGTTGTTCCAAATGGGATTTCTTTCGACTGGAGATTAGTTTGGGCAATCGTAAAACGGGGACTGGGATACTCCGGTGGTATCACCTATAAAAAAAACTATTACATCTAATGCAATATTCAGTTTATTAATTTAATTTTTTATTTTTCTTTAAAAAATTACTACAGTGAATTACAGTCTTTTTTTACCTGTTAAGTGACTACATGGTACTTTTAAAAAAGAATTATAGATTAAAATTTGGGCCTAATTACAAGAAAATACCTGAACTTTTTGACTTTTAATAATTATATCACAAACTTTCAATAATTACATAGTAAATGCTAATCTACTAATATTTTTTCAAAAACACTTTGAGGTCACTTTTTCGGCTAAAAAATATCACTACAACTTGTTCAAAACTAAAAAAATACCACTGTAACTTGTCAGAATAATTTTTTTAACTTTTTAAAGAGAAACTAATTCAGATATTAAATATTGGTTGTCTAAAATAGCTAAAATGCACTTTTTTTATTTTGAATTATGTGTTCTAATTTTAGATAATACGTGTGTGTGTGTAATTGATGTTATACCGGGTATCCAAAGCCCTATTTAGAGCCCCAACTAAACCAAGTTGAGTGAGTTCCATTTGGAAGCACGCTCTCCCTATACGGCCCTATGGATCGAACTGTCAACCTCCAGGCGTAATGAATGCAAGCCTAAGTGATTTTATCACTTGCACCACGCCACATGAGTAAATATTTGCTTTTTTAAAAAATAAAATTTTATATTTTACTCTTACAATTGATGCAGCATTCAATTTATTAACTTAATTTTTTATTTTTCTTTAAAAAAAAGAATTATGGTGAGTCACACAGTCATTTTTGTACCTGTTAAAGTGACTACATAGTACTTTTGAAAAAGAATTAATAGATTAGCATTTGTTATGTAATTATTGAAAGTTTGTGATTTAATTGTTAAAAGTCAAAAAAGTTTGGGTATTTTTTGATAATTAAGCCTAAAATTTGCCACGTATCTATTGAAATTTTGTGATATAATTGTTAAAAATAAAAAATTTTGGATACTTTTTGATAATTAGATCAACTTTTAAAATTACGAATTGTAATAAAATTTTAGAATTTTATGCCTGTCCTAATTTACGGTGTGATATTTACTGATTAAATTAATTATTGATTTCCGTGTCTAAAATTTTGAAGAACAAGAGATAAAAAAACAAGGATAAATATATTTTTCCCGTTGAGGTTTCTAGCATTAGATGATTTGTCCCTTGAGTTTTTTTCCACTTAAATTAAAAACTCCTCAGATTTACTTCCATCTAGCTATTTATCTCTTTTATTTTTTTTCTATCATTAGTCAACATGCCAGAGGGTATAATTGCATAAAAAATTAGTTTTTGAATTTCATATTTAGCTAATAAATTCTTATAAAATCTATTTTAATTCAAAAAAAACAATAAGTTTTCATAAAATTATTTTTAAAGTCAATGAAATTTAAATAAATTTATTAAAATTTCAAAAAGAATCTTAAAAAACTTATAATGAAATACTAAATCATTAAAATAAGTTACAAAATTATAGAAATACATATAAAAATTACTAAATTATTATAACTAAATTATTATAATAAATTATCAAAACTTGCTTAATATTAAATTTTTGTATCTAAAATATTGGAAATTATTATTAATAATTTTCTCAAAAAACACTATCATTTAAAAAAAATAATCAAAAAGATATTTAAATTATCTAAAATTTCCAAAAAATTATAAAAATTCATAAAATGTAATAATTATTTCCTCATATGAAATAAAATATTAATTTTTGCATGATAATCATTTTTCGTCTGAATTTTTTTCCTCTTTAAAAAATAAAGAAAAATAAGATAATCATCTTTTATAACTATATTTTAGGCTAATTGAATTTGTGAGAAAAAAATTTAATAATTTTATGAGAAATTTTATTAAGGTTGATATGATAATTAATGCTTTAAAAATTTTAATTTTTTTATTCAATTTAACATGAGAAAAATACTTATTTTATTTTATTTTTTATGATTTTTTTTATAAATTTTAGATAATTTTAATATTTTATTGATGTTTTTTTGTTAGATTATAGTATGTTTTTCGAAGTTGTTAATAATAATGTCCAATATCTTAGATATATTTGTAGTATTAACTAAATTTTGATAATTTATTATATAATCATATAATAATTTTTGTAATTTACATGTATTTTTTATAATTTTATAACTAATTTTTAATGATTTTAGTATTTGATTATAAGTTTTTTAAGATTTTTTAATTTTTACAAATTTATTTAAATGATATTGAGTTGTAAAATAATTTTATAGAAACTTTATTGATTTTTTAGATAAAAGTTGTTTTATAATAATTTCTTAGCTAAAAATGAAGTTCAGTGATTAAATTAACTTTTTTCATGCAATTAGACAATTTGACTTGTTGATTAAAAGTTAAAAATAAACAAAGGGGTTCCCTAAAAAAAATAAAGAGGAGGTAAATAGTTAGACAAAAGTAAATCTGAGGAGTTTTTAATTGAGTGAAGACAATTAGGAGATAAATCATTGAATTGTACAAACCTTATGTGGGAAATATACATTTATCTCTAAAAAAATATAATGGTGCTTGGTAGATAACAACGAGGTATTTTTTACGGTGGCTTTATTTACTCCATTTGGGGAAATTTTATGGTGACTTGGGTCTTGAGTTACTTTATTTGTACTTTAAATTTATCAGCGTTAGATGAAAATGTATAAAATCATCTAATAGTGATAAGCACGAAGTACAAACAAAGTAGTGAAAAAACCAAATCACTGTAGCCTTTACCGTTTATTTGTATTCAATATTCATCACATCTACTTAGTGTGTATCATCATTCTAATGACCATACTAACAAAAAAAAAAAGAAAAACACATCAAAAGGTCCCTGTACATTTCGGTTTTTCTTTATCTAGTCCTAATAAATAGATTTTGATTTTACTGGCCCTTGTACTTTTATTTTCCGAATTTATAAGTCCTCATTCAAATGACATGTAACGGAACTATGAAGTGGGTGCCACGTCAGCATATTTTATTAATTTAAATCCATATCATCAGCCACATATAAGGATTTATAAATTATAAAAATGATAGTTGAAAGACTAGATAAATACAAAAGAAAAGTGTAAGGACCAGATAAACATAACATATATGAATTTGATAAAATTTTACATTAAACTTATTTTATGACAACTTAAATTTTTATAATTTTACTATTAATAAAAATAAGAGCGTATTTTTTTAGTGTTGAAAAATGTAAATAGTTATAAAGCATATTTAATGTAATTTTTTAATTGTACAAATAACTAAAACTAAATTTTAAGATTAAGATATCATTAAATTTTTAACATTTTATAAAATAATAAGTATATATAAGTAACATATGTGATAAAAAAAATTAGATAAATTTTATAATACAAATATTTATATATATGTATTGCGTTATAAAATTAATCTAATTTTTTTTATGAATTATATATATATATATATTACAATAGTTAAGTTTATGAATTCTATATATATTGCATTATAAAATTAATCTAATTTTTTTTACCAAACATCACCTATATGTACCTGTCATTTTACATAGTTTAACAACATAAATATTTAATTTAAATTTCAATTATTTTTACAAAATTTTAATTCTAAATTTTAACCTCAATAATTTTTACAAAAAACTTACTTTTTGTGCAAATTGACAATAGAATTATATTAAAGATATTTTATAACTATTTAAATTTTTCAAATAGTAAAAGGTATTCTCTTATTTGCATTAATTAATGTAAAATATTTTAAAACTTAAATAGTTGTAGAAAAATTAATGCAAATTTTTATAAATTTCACATTTTATTTTTTTGATCCTTTTAATTTTATTTTATATTTATCTGGTCCTTTTACTTTTTTTTTGTATTTATCATGTCCTTAAACCTTTATTTTTGTAATTTATAGGTCCTTAATTTGTGTATGTGGATAATGACATGGATTTTAATATTAACGTGAGATTTCCGTTAGGTTCCGTTAGAATGAGGACTTATAAATTTGAAAAATAAAAGTATAAGAAGCAGTAAAATCAAAATCAATTTATAACGACTAAATAAATAAAAACCAAAAAATACATAGAAGGATTTTTCCAAAAAAAAAAAAAAGTCTTTGCAAGGATTACAAGGCAAACTACCGTTAATGGGGCAGTTAATAGTACAGGCAAAATGGCGTTTTACCCATCTTTAACTTTGGGGGAGTTTAGTTTCCTAGAAAAAGAAAACCACTTTGGAGGAGTTTATAGGATTGGATTGGACGTTGACTGTGGGGCTACTTGTCAATGATAGGTCTCCCTTGCGCAGAGCAGTCCCACACCAGGCATTTTGTTTTTTTTTTTTTTAATTTAATCATCAAGTTAAATGTTTGGTAAAAGGTACAAAAAATCCCCTAAGCTTTTAGCTCAGGAATTTTTAAGCCCTTAATGCTTGACTCAGTATAACCAGGCCCTTCAATTCTAAAAAATTAGTACAAATACACACCTCCTACCTACTGCTTACTCAACAACCTATTACTCCGTTAAACTTCAGTTATGTAGGCCCACTTAATATATGAAGAAATATCAGTTTTTCTCTCATTATAAATATCCTTTCACTCATTTCTCATTTAACATGAACCATAAATTTTAATTGGAATCTAAAATCGAAAGAGAATAATAATCTAAAATCAGAATTGCAGGTACTCTCTAGATTCACTTGCTTGAAACTTTTTCAATGGTGCTTGAATTTTTATCTGAATATATTATGTTCATTAATCATGCAAAGGTGTTGGAGAGAGTGAATCTTTTGATGAGAAGCTGGGCGTCATCCCTTCTGCTCTCCCTAAAGAGACTTCTGATCCCTTTCTTGATGCTGCAAGCAATGGTGCTTATCAAACGACTGATAATGATGCCTTATGGAAGAATTCACATTAAAATGTACTAAATGGTGAGAAACATAGATTTTCCCCTTTTTTGGTGCCATGTACTAGACCTTTTTTTTTGTCAATTTTAGTAAAAAAACAAAGAGAAGATTATTGTTCCGACACTTTTTATATTTGAAAGAAAACTGAGTGTGCATTATTCTAGAAAAAGGGGTTGATCGTGAAGAAGAAAATTACAAAGTAGTTGCTGCGACGATTTTTGAAGGTGGTGATGTTTGGAGTATGAAAGA
>CANYLF011693293.1:0-13377 GCA_948193215.1 Bocquillonia castaneifolia | reverse complement strand
CACCTGATGTGTCTTTGATTAATTTCCATCAGGGCCACCTGTGACTTTGGGTCCTCCCCTCAAAATCTCCCTTCTCAACTCATTGCATGTAGTACCCTTCATTAATGTTGTCTGTGCCATCTCCATATTAAGGCCTACCACCGTAGTGGCATTATCATTGAATCTCTTCACATAATCCCTTAGGCTCTCATTTTCACCTTTCACCAAGCTAAAAAGATCTGATGATTTCATTCCTTGTGCTATTGACATGACAAACCTTGATTGGAATTCTACTGCTAATTGGGAGAAGCATGAGATGGAATTCTAGACTTTGATACCACAACTGGGCTGCTTCAGTCAACGTTGTGGGAAAAAGTTTGCACATCATATGATCTTCTCTGGTATGCACCTGCATAGTGGTGCAGAATTTATACAGGTGACTCTTAGGACAGCCTTTCCCACTATATGAATCCAAATTGGGCGTCTTCCATCTATCTGGAAAAGGGGCTTCAACTACAGGATCAACTAGAGGAGGCTGAACCCTTTTAGCGAAGTCCTCCCCTATGGTGCGTACCCCATATTTTTCCATTACGCCTTTTAGTTTAACTTCCAAATCTCCTTCTTCATTTGTCATACCCTTCACTGTCACCAGTGATTACCCTTCAACCTTTGCTCCCGAAGCTTTAATTAAAGGAGTCTTTGAACTGCTTCCCGCTTTCAACCGATCCAGCATTCTTTGGAATTCTCCCAACGTCTTCGAAAGAGTTTGTCCTGTGTTGGGGGGTGTTTTGTCAGATGTTCTCAAAAAATCATGCACTATTTGTCTCTCATCACTCCGATCATCATCTATTACTCTCTCCTTTTCGAGTTGATGATCAACGAATGGTTCATTTAAATCTGGAAACAGATCGAAGCCATGATCGTTTCGTGGCTCCATGAATAAGAGATGAACGTGAAGATAAGTGTTCCACGCTCACCGCACCAATTGATACAAGCGAACCAGAAATTTCATTTCCACGTACTTGAAATCTGTCAAAAAAAAAGGTAATGTCAGATGGGTTGATTTTACAACCCCTCCGATGCTCAAGTCAGTTTCAAATTCAAGAGTGTTTGAGATAAGATAAATGTTAAGTAATTTGAGTTCACTTAACTTACCTAGTGTCCCACTTAATCCTCCTATATATATTTGTATTTTTCTGTTTTACTTCCCTAAAAATTCTCCTTGCTAGCTGTTATATTTCCACGATCTCTTTGGAATCATGTTGCATATATCTCGGAAGATATGGCTGTTTTTTCGTCATAGTGCAGTCTACTACGTTCTTCTGAGATTTTGTTGTAATCTCCCGATATTCTGGTAATTCGCAACTTCCACGCCCTATTTATAAGGCACGTCTTTTCATTTGGCAATTTCCTAAGGTGCTCTTCCTTAGGTGTGTGGTAGTTTCCACACCTCTTTCCTAAGGCATTTTTCTAGAGAAAGTTAGCGTGTCTGTATCACATGAGAATTATGATTTGGAATCGCAATTTGTCATCCATCACAATTTCACTTTTAAAAACAAAAAATGAGACTCCAATTTTGTTGTAGGAAATGCATTAGAAGTAGAACTAGCGTAGGAAAAAATGAATTGTGTATAGAACGACTTCCAAGTTCCAATAGATTGAAGTTAAATTATTGTCCAACAATTAGCAGAAGCAGCAGCAGCGGCATCACCTAACATTTCCAAAAAAAAATTTGCAGGCGCATATAATGCTACCGAGCTACTTAAGAAGGAAGTCTGACATGTTGATGCTTTTTATCTCTGCCCTATTCTGTCTACTTTAAATTAGAATCTTTTTAACCTATCCCTTTTTTCTTTTTTTTTTTCCATAGGGCCCAATTTCCCATCTCTACTGCTTTCTTTACCATCCTCACTAACAATTTAGCGCACACATATTTATCTTGCATCTGTCAAAAAAAAATATCTACTAAAAATAAAAATGCGGATACAATGATTGAAATTTTCATCACATTTTTTCTTATTCAACTTAATTTTAATGGCAGAATATAAAATAACATTACAGAAGAATTATTAAAGAAAATAGAGAAGTCTACACAGTCTTGACATTACATAATAATTTAAACGCCTATTATCAATATTCCGGTTCTTCAATAAAAAAAAAGAGAGAAAATAGGGAGAATATAGCTTTTGTTAATTTATGTTTGTGATAGAGATGGATGTGGAAGTACACAAATTGAAGCAAAAACTTTTAGAGAACATAATTATCATTGATCTAAATAGTAAAGGGAGTTGGAAAATTCATAAACATGAAATGGGCAGTTGGTGAAATCCAATTATATAATACAGAAAGGCAAAAGGCTCATACCAAAGTGGTCCTTTATTTTCACTTTTGAAATACATGCGTGAGCTTTACATCTAATAAATTAAACTTTTCATCCATATCTTTGCTTTACATAATAATAATAATAATAATAATTCATACCATTTGCCAAAAATTAATGTGTCTCACTATTTTGTTTATTATATGGTATAACTTTGCTAGCTATACACTACCTTTTTTGGCAAGGATATTATTAGACCAACTTTCATAATGTCTAGAAAATGGGAGAATCTTTCACAAGAGTTGTGTTGAAATATGCAATTGTGAGAAAACATTATCCCCATAATTTCTTTTATTTTCCTTTGTGATTTAATGAGATAATTTCAACACAAGTGGACTCTAATACACTTGCAAATTGAGTACCTTCTTGGAATGAGATGAACAAGAAATTATATGAATAATGTGGGGGCCATAAATAGGGAAAATGTAATAGAAAATTAAAAGAAAAAAAGAAAAGAAAGAAGATTGTTGCTGGCTGTGTAAAACTGAACCGGACTTGAAAAATGAACCCCAACTAGTCAATTTCAATTCGGTTCGATTTTTATTCTTCAATTTTTTTTAAATTTCAATTCGGTTTAAGATTTTGAGTAAAAAAATGAACCAAACCAATAACTGACCAAATCAAACCAAATTTATATTTTAACCAAAATCAAATCAAACCAATTTAGTTCGGTATTGAACCTATACATTTCAGTTCAGTATCAAAGTTCAAAAAATAGTTTGGTGTGTTTGAACCGAACTGATGCAAACCGATGCACAGGTGCTCTTATCTTGAACTGAAAACAACACATGCAATGGGGAAAGCAACAGCTATGAAAAAGAAAGAAAGAAACTTTTCCTTTCCTCAAAAAACAAAAAAGCTTCTATTGAGAGGGTACAAAGGTATTTTTATTTTTCCTGGGTTTTGCTTTTTGAGTAATATAAAATAAAGTATCCACATACAAAAAGGATGGGAGAAATAAGGAAGAAAAAAAAATGAAAAAGCTATTCCAATCATCAAAGACAATAAGGGCTTATGAACCATTAATACTTAATAATATAATATAGCACTTGCTACCCCATTGGAAAATGGGGATTGATAGTTCTTCTCAAGATATAAGTCTTCCACATTCCCATATCTACAACTGTCATCATCATTCCAGAAGAAGAAGAAGAAAAGGTAAAATGGAAACATAAGGTTAATGGGGACCCCAAACATAATTACCAACCAACAAGGCCATGTTGCTTCCCACCTTCATATGTGATGGTGCTGCAGCTGTAACAGTCTAGAATATGCTCCCTCTGCTCGGCTAACTAATTCGGCATGGCTGCCTTGCTCCACTATCCGCCCGTCTTGCACAACTCCGATACTGTCAACCCCTCTAATCGTCGATAAACGATGAGCTACAAGAACTGTTGTTCGACCTCTCATTAGCCTTTCAAGTGCTTCTTGTAGCACACATTCTGATTCTGCATCGAGTGCACTTGTAGCTTCATCTAGTAAAAGTATTGCAGGGTCTTTAAGAACGGCCCTTGCTATTGCAATTCTTTGTTTTTGACCTCCTGAAAGCTGAACTCCTCTCTCACCCACTGGTGTTTTGTATGCATCAGGCAATGCACTAACGAATCCATGCACATTAGCTGCACGAGCTGCTTCGATTACTTCAGCTTCAGTTGCACCATCTTTTCCATACGCTATATTATCGAAAATGCTTGCTGCAAAGAGTGCTGGCTCTTGTTGCACCAATCCAATTTTAAGCCTCAGTGACTTCAAATTTAATCTTCGAATGTCCTTCCCATCGATCATAACCCTTCCAGCAGATGGATCATAAAATCGCTCTATCAATGCAATCACGGAACTCTTCCCGCACCCACTAGCACCAACAAGGGCTTGGCTTTGGCCGGCTCGGATTCTTAGGTTAAGGTCTTTGAAAACTGGAACATCAGGTCTTGAGGGGTATGCGAAATCGACATGTCTAAGTTCGATTTCACCACGTATTGATTCAACAGGCTCTCCCTCAGGATCATCAGGGTCAATCCTAGTGGAACGGTCCAAAATTGAAAATACTGAACCAACAGCTTCACCACCCCTTATTATTTCCGGAGCAAGACTAACAGTTTCTGCAACTGAATTAGCTGTGATCACCAAGACTACGAAAACCTTAATAACCTTTGAGAATGTGGACACCCCTTTTCTAACAAGATGAGCTCCATACCAAAGGATGAGAGCTTCAGAGGCATAGAGAGCAAGCTGAGAGAGGCCAAAAAGAAGGCCAGACGTCTGGCTTCTGCGTAGGCTACGAAGTTGCGGGACACGTAGTTCATGGCAGAAGAGAGAGAGAATTTTATTTTGAGCATTAAAAGCTGCAACTGTTCGGATATTGCTCACTCCCTCACCAGCAATCATGCTAGTCTTGGCATGGGCATTGGCAGTGTCTCCAGCAAACCCTTTGAGTGAGAGTTGCTGCATTGTAAAGAAAACAATTAAAACAGTCAACCATCCAAGTGTCAAAGAGTATAGACCTGAATTTTTGGCATCAAGGAGTAAGTTCAAACACAGTCAAGAATAAGATGGACTCTACAGTTCCAAGCTTCAGATTTGTACAATGTAAATTTATAAAATAAGGCATTTTAGTCCATTGCAAATCTACTGTCCATATAAAAGATGGATTTACATAGTGAGATATAAGTTGTCATTAAATTTAAGTATTTAATTCGAGTTTACTTTTATTATTAGAGAAAAAGAAGTGTCAAAGTTAAATGTATTTGTGTCTACATTCAACTATGGAAAGACTACAAGGACAAGTAGAAGTAAAGGCAAGGCAGGGAGTCCCGCTCCTACAAGGGACTAAATAATTCAGGTACAAGTAGAAGTGAAGCAATCAATTCATTTTACTGGGCAAACGGGCATGCGTAAATTTAGATGCAAAGACAAAACAACTGTCACTACAGTGAGTCCGAAAAACTAACACAAATTCTGGAACAACCCCCTCTCCTTAAAAATTCAAGCTTGCTTAATGGCTAAAACGACAAGGCCCACAGGCCAATACGACAATGGAAGAAAAAGGGTGTCACTGCAACTCTACTATTGACTCTGCCACACACCCATGACACCCTGACACTCTCAAAGAAAAACACAAAATAACCCACAAAAAAATTTTTCTTTTTTTTTTAAAAAAAAAAAGAATGCAGAAGAAAGATAATAATATCCATCTGCCAAGAAATGAAATGCGTCGTAAATAATGGAACTCACGGGAGGGCCAAGCAAGAATCCCTTGAAACTCTCACTAGATTTTTTTTTCTATGGTGGCAACAAGCTGTTAGTGTGTGTGTGTTATACAGTGGTAAACCAAACTAAAAGCCCATGTACCTAGACTATAACATGCATATGCATGCACTGTGCATGGGGCAGTGTCGGTGCCAGTAGTAAAGATTTCATTAAAGAAAATAAAAAGTTCAATGAAAGAAACAACACATAGTTGGAGATTTGACCGAATGAAAGAAATCAAAAGATGTCATATAGTATATAATAAGATCATGTTTATGTCCTCGAGAAGTTAAGAGATTAAACTAATTTATTACAGCAAGTAAATTTAGTGTTATAAAAACAAATATTACTACTATTTAATTTTAATGTGGTTTTTGAGGAGTTGGAAGGAGCATGTGCAGTGAAGAATGTGAGTGACACGTTGAAATTTCTTAGCTTTTGTCGTTTAATGAGTGTGGAGTAGTGAAGTTTTAGATTCCAAAAAAAAAAGAAGAAGATGCAAACATCTGACACTGTTGTTGCAGAAATCATTATTAAATTAGATGGCTTTTCTGATTTACTCTTTTGCCCTTGTTGAACACGAGAAAATGTTAATTGCCCTTCTAGAAGTAATAAATGATGGACTTTAATGGCTATAAAGTACTTGGTTTGCACCAGCACATCTAACGTGAACAGCTAAAGGACAAGCAAAGATATGAGTTGAAAACGGTTAATAATTTCGTAGGATATTGAAACTTACCTGGGCAAAGTTGGCAAGGACAAGAAGAGGGAAGGTGGCCAAAATGAGAAGGGACACCCTCCATTCCACTATGAAAGCTACTATGAATGAAGTAAGGAGGGATGTCATGTTTTGTAGTATAACAGAAATTCTCTCTGCTATTGCAGATTTTACATCAGCTGCATCGGTAGCTAACCGAGCAGCAAGAAGGCTGGAGTTGTGCTCTTCTTCATCGAACCATCCAACTTCATTCCTCAGAATTGCTGATGTTCGGATTAAGAAACATCACAAGAGATTGGCGTCGGAAATGTTTCTAATAATCTAAAAGCATAATGAATAAGAAATGAGACAAATGGAACAAAAAAACAGTTGTAGCTTACCTGCAAGCATCATTCTTCTCACTCTTGTAGTGAGATTCTCTCCCATAATACTGAAGAAGTAATGCTGAATCAAATATGCAACAACAGCATAGAGACCAGCACCAATGTAAATAAAAACATATTCTTTTGTCTTCCTTTCCATGGAAGCGGGATTTCTATAATAGAAAACCTCGATCATGTTGCTCATCACTATGGCAAAGGTTGGACCAATAAAACCAGAAAGCACAGATCCAACGGCACCCATTATAGAATATGGCCATTCAGGAGCATTTAGCTTGAGAAGTCTGCAGAAGTAGCCATCAGGTGCTGGATTTTTTCGGTCAGTTTCAGCATTTGATACCATTTCAATACGGCCATCAGCTCCTGTACTGTATGAATAGCTCAAATTCCGCAAACTGCCAGAACGGAGGCTTAGAGACTTAGTTGAAAGTGAATGACTTAGACGTGTTGATCGTGAGCGTCGTGTTGATGGGTTAGCGAAGTCTCTATTTCTCACCATTTCTTGGAATCGAATTAATGAAGCATAAGCTCCTCCTTTAGAAATCAGTTCTTCATGGGTGCCTGTCTCAACAACCTGCCCTTGTTGAATAACTGCAATTGTATCAACATTTCTAATCGTGGAGAGTCGGTGTGCAACAACCACAGTTGTTCGTCCAACCATTAGACGGTCTAATGCTTCTTGAACAATGCTTTCAGAACCTGCATCCAGGGCACTTGTTGCTTCATCGAGAAGGAGAATCTTTGGGTTCTTTAGCATAGCTCTAGCAATTGCAATTCTCTGTTTTTGACCACCAGAGAGTTGTACTCCTCGCTCGCCCACCTGGGCCAAGATCAAAATGGCATCAAGATACATTTTTAAGCGCAATTGAGTATAGGCCAAAATATTTACAGAACTTATTATGAATCAGAAGTGCCTTAATTTGGCTGTTTAATACCAACCTGAGTGTTGTAACCATTAGGAAGCAAGGTAATGAAACTATGAGCATTTGCAGCAGAAGCAGCAGCTTCCACTTCATCCCTTGCTGCATCAGGCTTTCCATAGAGTATGTTCTCAAGTATGGTGGTAGCAAAGAGAGCAGGTTCTTGATTCACCAACCCAATTTGATCTCGTAGCCACCTCAGTTGCAGGGTCTTTATGTCCACATTGTCCAGCAGAACTTGCCCTGCTCACCCAATAAAAAATATCAGCATATTCATACATCGATCCATGGTTGTAGGTCTCAATCTTTAAACTCAAAGTTTCTTAATTACCCTGATTAGGATCATAAAATCTCTCAATGAGAGAGACGACGGTACTTTTCCCTGATCCACTACCACCAACAACAGCAACAGTCTTTCCAGCAGGAAAGTAGATTGAGAAATCACGGAATATTATAACATCCGGCCTTGATGGGTAGCTGAAAGTGACATCCTTGAATTCTATGTTCCCATTAATCTCAGCCAAGCACTTGCCATCTGAGGGATCTTGAATTATCGTAGGCTTCTGCTTAATAATTTCCATCAACTTGTATCCAGCTGCTTTACCTTTGCTGAATGCACCAAGGTTTGAAAATGACTGGCCCAAACTCCTGTAATAGTCAATGTATTTTACATTATTATCACGCTTTAATTCTTAACTTTTGTAATAATATGATCTAAAAGTTGGTTTATTAGTAGTTTGATATTTACATTCCACCAACAATGGCTGAGAAAATTGCTGTGAATGCCTTCCCTCCATCACTTTGTCCATTTCTGATAAAAACACCAGCATACCAGAATACAAGGGCCCATGACATGCATGCAATTCCATAGGTACATCCCAGTCCCAAACCTTTGGCCATCCCAGCCTTGTATCCAAGCTTTAAAGTGTTCTGTATGGCATCTGAATATGAGTTTAGGGCTTTGCTCTCCCCGACATATGAGTAAACGGTTCGAACTTGTGCAATGGCCTGTTTGAGAGTGAATAATAATTTAGATAAATAAAAAGGACGAAGAACACGGAAAAGTAGCACGGTTGATACATAGTTATCATTATAAATTTAACAGCATTGGTGAATGTGGCCTTTCAGCATTATTTTTAGGCCTAAATGCCAAAACCAAATGAAAAGATTGCATCAGTATTTGTATAATACAAACAATAATAAAGTAAAGAAAAAGCCAATGCCCAGTTTAAAGTTGCACATGCAAAATCATCATATGATACACAAAGTGCCACTTCCAACCACAGAATAGCATGCAACTTTCCAGTGCTTAACAAAATACACAAACAAACTAACATCATATCAATACAGCTGTGTTTTCTTTGTCATGAATCCAAAGATTGAATGAAGACAAGATTTGGGACGTATAGAAACGCACCAACTGAAAGAAGAGCACAAAATCAAGATAACAAAACTTCCAAACTGAAATAGCTTTTCGTAACCATAAGCAAGTAACACCACGCAATTCAAGATGTTTCAACGTTCGATTAGGCAAATAAACCTCACCTGCTCTGCAATTATGCCAGCTTGTGCATAGGAATCACGGCTTTTGGATGTGAGACCAGTCAGAGTATATGCATACAAGCCACCAGCAAAAGCTATTCCTGGTATCACTGCAACACTTAGCAATGCAAGCCTCCATGCTGATACAAAACCAACTACTAATCCAGCTAGAAACGTTGACAGATAATGTATAAAGTTCCCCACCTAAAATTAAAAATTAAGAAAGATATTAAACCATAATTATAAAGCAGCAATCATTAATCATAGTATTGCATGACAAGAGCTTTCATTATCAAGCATCATTAAATTAACTTAGTGGAGACCAAATCACAAAGGTCCAACAAGTAACTAGGCGAACATTAAGTCAGACATGCTAACATAAGCCAGTCAAACAGAAGGAAAATTAATTGTGGGAACCTCATTAGAGCATTTTACAAGTATGTATGCAATCGAACGCCAACACAACACTAGATTTTGCCCCCACATCACAAGAGTACAAAATCAACAAGCAAAAAATAAATTAATAAATGAACCCACCACCAAGAAAATAAAAGATAAAAAAATAATAGTAGAAAGACAAACATGATCAAGATGAGAAGAGAACAGGGAAAGTGAGTTAAAAATAAATAAATAAATAAATAAATAAATAAAAACCTTTTCACTAATGGCATCTTGAACAAGAAGAGTATCAGTTGAAACACTAAAGACAATATCACCAGTTCTTGCATCTGTATCAAAGAATCCAACATCTTGCTTCAAAACTGCCTCTAAATACTTCTTCCTCAGTGTACTCACTTGCCTTTCCCCAGTGTACATCCAGCATGCAATCTCTGTTAAAATCCCATTACATTATTATTATTTTTTCTTATTAAACCCAACTATTTTAGGCACTTACGTAACAAATTTATAAGGGGAAAAAAAAGGAGTAAGCAGACAAAATGAACATGAAGACCAAGTGTAGATGATCTTTTAAAGAGATTGAAAAGAAGAAAAAAAAGGAAGAGTTGAAATTGACAAGAGGAGGAAGAAAGAAAAGGACTAGAGGACTAGAGGGCAGTCTCCATGGACCACATAGAAGCTATTATTAAAAAAACCAATTTATATGTATATAGCTTTTAGCCACTGGTCTGATGTGAACAGGCACACGAGTTACTTTTTGTACTGTGTTCTGGGTCCATGAATGCATTACATTACACCACACAACCAAGTGTGATTTTGGGTGGGTGGGTGATCCATTTCATACATCACCACCATTGTTTCTATTCATTAAATAAACCACCAACAACAAGAACAAGTAAAGATAAAAGCTTTAAACAGTACCTGCATAGGACGACAAGCAAACAACAAGGCCAAGATATACAAAATAAAGAGCGTACTGCAGTAAACAGAAACACAAAAAAAACCATCAAAATAGCGTAAAGAAGAGATCTTTTAGATCTAATATTATTTTTAACATTTGTATAGATAAAAAAAAAAAAGAGAGAGAGTAAAGATTGGAACTTTCTTGGCAAATAATGTATTATATTACCTTAGAAACTTCATGAGTCATTTGAGACAAATCAGATTGGTTTTTACCAAAACCATTGATCATTTCACCAAATAACAAGAAGAAAACAGGCATTGAAGAGCCATGAACAATAGCTCCTAAACTACCAGAGATCATAAGTAACCAATCATATTTATCAGCAAATGAGAATAGCTGGAAAAAGGGTAAGCTTTGTTCTTTCTTCTTCTCTGCCTCCGGTGGCAATGATGCTTTAGTAGCAGTAGTAGTAGCAGAATTAGTGTCAGCTACCGTTTCAGCTGCCATTCTTTTTTTTCTTTGCAAGTTCAAGAATCCAAATGCAGCAAAAGAGTAAAGATCAAAGCTTTAGTGATAAAGTGATGAGTCAAGAAATGATGTTAAAGTGAATGTTGAGTGAAAGTAGGAAGTGGGTATGGTGCCATAGAAGGAGAGATCTGAGGAAATTAAGAGGTAAAGAAATGGATATATATATAAGTTGAGAGTTGATTGAGAGAGTGGAGTGAGTGAGTGAGTGAGTGAGTGAGTGTGTCAAAGTGAGAGTATATTTGTGGTCAAAGGAAGAAAGAAGAGAAGAGAAGAGAAGAAGAGAGAAATAAAATGAGCTTTTTGAAGAAACAGAAGAGGAACTAGTTTTATAAGTGGAGGTTGTGGTGATGTTAAAATAAATAATAGGATGGCGATTCAACAAGAACGTGCTCATATTTCAGATTGCGAACGATTTATAATAACCGTCTGATCTTAATCTTTTAAGATTGGAGTACTTTAGAGCATCCCAAATCCATTCTCAATTTTTATGCCTTCAGACTCTCTAAATTTAAAAGTTAATATGTAAAAATTATACTTGTATTTTTAAAATATAAAGAAGAAAGTGTGTTTAACTATCCAAAAGTGTTGAATCAAACCCACTCTCTTCTCTTATTAGGTTTAAAGTTTCAAAAAAATTTTATTTTTTTACAAGTGGAACAAAATTTTTATCATTTAATATTCATTGAGATAGGTAAATTAAAAAAACTTCTACTAAAAAAAACTACAATTTTCATATCCTATTAAATAAAAATTCACATCATTTAATAAAAATATTCTTTATTTTACATAATACATTAGACATTCTCATACTATTGCTATTATACATGACTGACCACATAGGTCCACACTAACAACGTAAAAACAAATCAAATTTTCCATTTTAGTTCTTTTGATTTTTATATATATCATAAAATGATTTTTTTCCTTTTTAAAGTTTTGCAATTTATTCATTTTAATAAAGAAAACCATAAATTTGTCTTCCTAAACTTAGGGTAATGAAAACTATAAATTTTTCCTTTTATTTTTTGTGTGAATAAATTAAATTCAATTTATAGTTTAAGAAGACAAGTTTATAGTTTTCTCTTTTAAAATGAATAAATTGCAAAACTTTAAAAAGGAAAAAAAATCATTTTATGATATATAAAGAAATCAAAAGAACTAAAATGGAAAATTTAATTTGTGTTCAAATTGGGAAATTTGAGTTAGCTTGTAAGTGTGGTAAGTCATGTATAAT
Source organism: Bocquillonia castaneifolia (assembly GCA_948193215.1). NCBI lineage: Eukaryota > Viridiplantae > Streptophyta > Magnoliopsida > Malpighiales > Euphorbiaceae > Bocquillonia > Bocquillonia castaneifolia. Next base: position 1,147 of record CANYLF011693293.1, on the reverse strand, counting down.
AGTAATAGTAAAGTACTCCGATCTTAGAAGATTAAGATCAGACGGTTATTATAAGTCGTTCACAATCTGAAATATGAGCACTTTCTTGTTGAATCGCAGTCCAAAAAACACTATCAATTTTTGATCCAGGTTAAGCGGAATCTTGAATTAACTGAGTGGTGTCCTACTTGGGTTGTCTTGGTTTCTGTGCCAATAAAAATTTACATTAAAGAAATATACTGCATGCGTGTGTTGATGATAATGTATTATTTTAATGTTTAAGTTATATATATATATATATATATATATATGCAATTGATTTGATCGAAGTTTATTATCTAGCCAAAAAAATATTTTGTTTTTGTTGGAATTTCCTCCTTCAATTGAAAAGGAGTTCAATGAAAATGTAAATGTTAGTAGTAGTCTATTGCATTTGATTTACTGGGATATGCATGATAGAAAAAAAATGGGTTTGATTTTGTAGTTGCAAATACATGGTAGATTTTGATCAAGTCTATGGTGAGATGGATTGCCATTAGCTCTTTCTAATTTGAAAGAATTCTTAATTCCAATTTCATGTATTGCAAAATTAGAAGCAAAAAGAGTTTTATTTGGGCCCCGTTTGGTTGAGCGGATAGAGTTGGCGTTTTGCGTTTGAAACTCCATCCGCTAGATATTAGGTGTTTGGTAAAACAGCGTTTGAAAACTTCAAACGTTAACGGTTGTAAAAATATAACTAAACGCTTAAACGCTATAATTTCTAACAGTCTGTGGTCAACTGTCCGCAGTCCGCCATCCGCTATCCATCGTCCGCCAACTATTAGAATACAACCGTTCAACCAAACAGGCCTTTAATAAGGGGGTGTTTAGTTTAACTGTTGGGGAGCTTTTCAACAGCTTGTCAACTCCCAACAGCTTACGTATTTGGTTAATATTTCTGAACAGCTGCTAGTAGCTGTTGAGGCACCTTTCACAAAAGCTCCAATTTAAAGCTTTTCACAAGCTGTTCACTATTATAATATATATATGACTTATCTACCCCTTGTTATGTGTTTAAAAATGATAATAATTATTTAGATATAAAAATTAAAACTCTTTATATAATTTAATACATATGATAATATATAGAATGTTTATTATAAATTATTATTTAAAATTTAGAAATTAT
>CANYLF011692455.1:0-12443 GCA_948193215.1 Bocquillonia castaneifolia | reverse complement strand
TAATAGTAATTACATATACTCATTGATTATAAATTCTATACTTATATATAATATCATATGATTATTAATAATAGATATTATTAATAAATAAAAACATAATTATCAATTATATATGTAATCAATAATTATATATAGTTATTGATTACTAATTATATTTAAGCCGTTTCCAATTAGACACTGTTATATAATTATTAATTATGCATCATTAGTAATTAATAACTATAATTAATTAATAATTACATAATAATTAATAAACATATTTTTATTATTAAAAAAATATATAACTATAGTAATCACAAATTATATATAATTAATAAAAATACATTTACTAATTATTATGTAAGGCTAATTAAATATAGTTATTGATTATTACTAAATATAAATTATTAATAAAAATATATTTATTAATTATTATGTAATTATTATCAAAAAAAATATTATGTAATTATTAAATTCAAAGTTACATAAGACAATTTCTTTGGAAAGGAAATGCTAAAGGTCGTGGTTTGTGCAAAGTGGCATGGTCTTTTATTATTCTTCCAATCTCTATGGGTGGCCTTGGGATTTTCTCCTCATCTACGATGAATGCATCATTACTGTTCAAATGGGCTTGGAAACTTCACTCTGACGATCGGTAATCCTTATGGTCTTTACTTATTACTGCTTTTTCAGGATTTCAAAGCTGGAATGTTTTACAAACAAAAGACTCCTCTTCTCTTTCCCCAATATGGTGGGGAATTAAATCTGTCTGTCTTAATAATAATGATCTCTGGAATAAATTTACTTCTAATGTTCATTTCAGAATAGGGGATGGTTGCAACACTTCTCTTTGGCTAGATCGCTGGTTTGGAGATTCTACTCTTGCTACATTGTTTCCTGATCTGTTCCACTTAGCTACTGATCCTCTTATCTCTGTGCAACTTGGACTTCCTTTAATTCGGACATCCACTTCTCATCCGTTCTGGCAGCGGTCCCTGTGACTCTCAAGCACTGAATCACTTCACCTCATGCATGATTATCTGGCTTCAGTTGTTTTGTCTCCTTATATTAGGGACAACTGTCGATGGTCCTTGGCTTCCTCAAGTCTGTACACTTGCAGCTCCTTCACTTCTTTTCTTCACAATTGCATGGCTCCCTTACCTCATTCTCAGGCATCTTCCTTGTGCTGGAAATTCGCCGCTCTCCCAAAATTCAAATTTACAATTTGGCTAGCAATTCAACAATCCCTTCCTACAAAGGACTTCCTAGCTCACCATGGCATTACATTCAACTCACTGTCCTGCTCCTTCTGCTCTTCTACAGAGACTCAAGATCACTTGTTACTTCACTGCTCTCTTGCTTCAAAGGTTTGGTCTTCCTTATTTAAATGGTGTAGCTTATCTTTCATTGTACCATCTTCCACAAAGGATTTCTTTCTGCAATGGTCTTCAATCTGGATTGGTAAACATCAGAGGGCTTTTTGTACAACTCTTTGGATGCTTCTCACCTGGGAGTTATGGAAGAACAAAAATAGGACAATTTTCCAACAGCCTTTTCCTTTGCATAATGTACTGTACAAATCTATTTATTTAGCTATGTATCTTGCTAAATGTAAACATTCTGGAATCACCTTATCTGCTGATGATGTTATCAGGTGTCCGGATTGCTTTCTGCTCCTCTAATCTTTGTATTTCTTGACCATCTCAGTCTTTTAATACATTTCTTCATTAATAAAAAAAATTAAATATAATTATTAATTACTAATTATACATACCCAAGAGGAGTTAGCCCAGCAGCAAAGCTGCTGCGAGCTGTGGTAGAGGTCATGGGTTCGATCCATGGTCTCCTCCACCTCTTCCTGGGGAGGGCTATTAACATATGTCCGCACAGGACTAGTCGGGTTAACCGTAAAACGAGGGTCCGGATACCTGTTTAATCAAAAAAAAAATACTAATTATACATAATTGATAATTACATATTTATATTAATCACTAAAAATATATAAGTAAAAATATATATTTAACAATTATTAAGTAATTTCTTACTAAATATAGTTATTAATTACTAATTATACATGATTAATAAAAATAAATTATTATGTAATTATTAATTAAATATAGTTATTAATTACTAATCATAAATAATTAATAATTATAAAACTATATTAATCACTAATAATGTATAATTAACAAAAAATTATTAATAATTATGTAATAATAATTAAATATAGTGAATTATTAATTACTAATTATACAATTTTATTAATTATTAATTGTAATTATTAAATTATAATTGTATTAATTAAATTAATTAATATAATCCATAAAAATATATTTATAATTGTATTAATTAAATTAATTATGATATAGTTATATAGTTGTTAATTAAATTAATTAAAATATAATTATATAGTTATTAATTAAATTAATTAAAATTTAGTTATATAATTATTAATTATAATTGTATTAATTAAATTAATTAATATTTGTGTATAATCCATAAAAATATAGTTATTAACTACTTATTATAGAAATTATAGTAATAACTAATGATATATAATTATTAAAAATATAATTATTAATAATTATGTGATTAGTAATTAAATATAAATATAAATATAAATAATAAATACTAATTATATATTGTATTAATTAAATTAATTATTAATTATATATAATCCATAAAAAATATTTATTAATTATTATATAATTAATATTTATATAATTTTATTTATTAAATTAATTACTCATTGTACAATTGTATTAATTATATAGTTTATAAATATTATATATTTGTATTAATTAAATTAATTACTAATTATATATAATCCATAAAAATATATTTATAAATTATTATGTAATTATTAATTAAATATATTTATTAATTACTAATTATACATAATTAATAATTATATAGTTATATTAATCGCTAATAATGTATAATTAGCATAAATTTATTAATAATTAAGTAATAATAATTAAATATAGTGACTTATGAATTACTAATTATACAATTGTATTAATTATATAATTCATAATTATCTAATTTTATTAATGAAATTAATAACTAATTATTTATAATCCATACAAATATATTTGTTAATTACTATATAATTATTAATTATATAATTATATTAATTAATAATTATGTATAATGCATAAAAATATAGTTATTAACTACTAATTATAGAAATTATATTAATTACTAATAATATATAATTAATAAAGATATATTTATTAATAATTATGTAATTAATAATGAAATATATTTATTAATAACTAATTATACAATTGTATTAATTAAATTAATTAATCGTTATATGTAATCCATAAAAAAATTATTTATTAATTATTATATAATTGATAATTATATAATTTTATTGATTATATCAATTACCATTATACAATTGCATTAATTATAAAGTTAATAAGTATATAATTGTATTAATTAAATTAATTTCTAATTATATATAATTCATAAAAATATGTTTATTAATTGTTATGTAATTAATAATTACTAATTATATATAATCCATAAAAATATAGTTATTAACTATTAATTGTACATATTATATTAATTGCTAACAATATATAATTCCTAAAAATATATTTATTAATAATTATGTAAATTAAATATAATTATTAATTACTAATTAAATATATTTGTTAATAACTAATTAAATATAGTTATTAATTACTAATTATATAATAGTATTAATGAAATTAATTACTAATTATATGTAATACTAATTATATATAACTCATAAAAATATATTTACTGGTTATTATATAATTATTTGTTAAATATAGTTATTAATTACTAATTATATCTTTAATAATTATATAATTATATTAATCACTAATTGTATATAATTCATAAAAATATATATTTTTAGTTATTATGCAATTACTAATTATAAGTATTTATTAATTACTAGTTATATATAATTAATAAAAATATATTTGTTAATTATTATCTAAATAAAATATATTTACTTGTCCGTTGCTAACTAAAAAAAATCTGTTGCTAATTAGCAATGGATTTTATTTCCATTGCTATTTCCGTTGTTAATTAGCAACGGATTTTTAATTCCGTTGCTAATTTTGACGCGAATTCCATTGCTAATTAGCAACGGATGAAAGCCGTTGCTAATCACATAATTTCCGTTGCTAAATTTTGGCGTCAAATTCGCGCCAAAATTAGCAATAGAATTAGCAACAGAAATAAAATCCGTTGCTAATTTCAGTCCCCAATTTTAATACATTGCTAATTTCCGTTGCTAAATCAGTAAATTCTAGTAGTGTTTACCATTAGATGTGTGACTCCTGTTGATTAGTTTTATTTAATAATGTGTTTATCAAACTTTTATTGGTCAAAGTGTAAAACATTCATAGTACATGCCGCTTATCGAGTGACAGATTCAGGGGTTGGTGGGGGTATTGCTCCTAGCTTTAAAAAAATTTCAAAAACTGTCCTTAAAAAAAATTTTATTTTTTAAGTTCGTTCCAAAAAATTAGTTTTTAGCTCTCTTAATTTTTAAAAAATTTCAAATACTCCTTTAAAAATATTTAAATTATTTTTATACTCACCTATAACATTTATGTTGCTGGATCCGTCTCTGCATTCATCCGATGTTTAGGTGTAATGGAAGGGATAAGTCAAACCAATATTTTGAATGATGATTTTAGATAAGGCTAATAGAATAGTTATCCAACAAAAACATAAACTTGAAGTGTTTTATAAGGAAATTTATGTTCCTCCAATAGAGAGAATTCTCATTCTCATATATTGCTTTTGATTTCGAAATTCTTTGTTTTAAGTAGTTTTTTTTTTTTTTTGGAAAGTTATTTTAAGCAAGTTGATAAAGTTTGAATTATGCAATTATAGAAATTGATAAGTTTGTGTTCCTAATTAAAAAGTACAATACATTGAACGGAGGAAACTATTTCTTTCCACGCCAAATAAATCCAGTTCGGTAAGTTTTAGAAATAATACGGCCATGTTCTACACGCATTGTAAAATTTCCTACCGAAAATACTTGCCAAGCTGGATGGTGAATGGCACTATCAGCAAATTAAAATGTGTATATATATAATGCAGCTTATATTTTTGTAATTGCATTTCTCATATTAATTACTTTTGTATTTGCTTATTTAATTTGTGTATATTTTTCCTGACTCGCTGAAGAAATAAATGGCAAACCGTAAGGAATACTTTCCACCAGAGACTCAGAACCAGCAGCCTGGCAAACAATATGTCATGAACCCACTTCTCCAAACCATAAATCCTAATTACAAGCCTTCCAACAAACTGCATGTAACACATTCATTCTTTCTGGTTTTGCCGTCTTGATTTATTTACATAATCCTGAAGGCCTCAGTAAACTATAAACTATTGGTCTATACAAGTATTTTTTTTTTTCTTTCTTAAACTATAACTCGCTATTTAAACTTTTAATGACAGGGAAAGGTGGCTGTGGTGGCATAGGAAGAGCTGTGTGGTACTACTTTTTATTGGAGGGTGCAACTGTGGCCTTCACATATGTGGAAGGAATAGAAGACAGAGACAAGGATGATGCCCTGGAAATGTTTTACAAGGTTAAGACAAAGGAAGCAAAAGAGCCCATTGCCATAGCTGCCGATATCAGAATTGCAAACAAGTTATCGATGAAGTTATTAACGCGTACGGACGGATCGATGTTCTTGTTAATAATGCAGCTGTTGAACGCTACGCTACACTTATTCCATTGAAGAAATCACTGAGGCTGCGCTTGAGAGTTTATTTAGAATCAACATCTTTTCTATGTTCTACCTCATCAGGTATACAAACACATGCATATATATATTTGCTGCACCATTTAATTAGCTTTGCAATTGTATCTGAATCAATAATTAAGGATCCTAACAGGCATGCATTGAAACACATGAAAAAAGGAAGTTGTATCATCTGTTCTAGCATATACAGGCCACCCTAATTTGCTGGACTACTGCTCCACTAAAGGGGCTATATTATCATTTACTAGAGGTCTTGCAACACAGCTTACAGAAAATGGAATTCGAGTGAACGGAGTGGCACCTTGTCCTATATGGACACCTCTACAACCGGCAGCTTTGCCTGTTGAGGAGATTGTTATCTTAGGAAGCCAGGCGCCGATGGACAGAGCAGGACAGCCTTGTGAGGTTGCACCTGCTTTTGTCTTCCTGGCTTCTGATGAATGTTCTTCCTACATTACTGGTCAAGTCATCCATCCTAATGGTAATTAAATTAATTATATATTTACAAAATTCCAATTCTTCACCTATTTTTTTAATCTTCTGTTCTTTCTTGTTACTAATTATTTTTTATGTTTCCTTTTATATTTGTAGTTGGTATGATTGTCAACGCTTAAGTTGTCATGCTTTGTGTAGGTCCTCTCGGACAAATTTTATTGCAGTCGCTTTGCTTGTGCAAACAAAATACACACCCGTACTTGGTTGCTTGACAAATAAACCCTTTGATGATGGGATCCTACCATAGTTTCTTATATATGTTAACTTACAGATCATTGTGTGGATACACATGTTATAAAATTTTATAATCCCCCCAAACTTTGATGTCCATGTTTGGACTCTGAAGAATACATCGAATGTACAAATGTGATTCTACATATTATTCATAAACAGAAAATAATAATGGTAATAATGTTGCATTGTGAATACTTAAATATTGTCGCCTTGTTGATTGAAGTCCTAGTGTTGATGGCCATAAGATTGTCAAAGGTTAAATGCAGATGCACTAGCAATTTTGATTGTGTATACAGCCATTCCATGCCAGAGCATGGATGCACAAGCTGATAAACCAAATTTTACGCACCAATCCATGCAGCCATGAAAGATACAAAATGCGAGAGTACACCAAAGCCTGAAAAATGCGAAATTTCTGTACAGGGCATGCCTAGCCTGCACATGATTACCCACTAGATATTCAGCAGCCTTCATTAGCCAAGTTATGCACTATTAGAATTTACAAGTACAAAATTTCAAAGCGTTAACTAGTCCTGTGATACAACAATTCAGTTTCCAAGTGCAATTAAATTTTAAATTTTGTAGTGTGATATTAAGGGAGAGACGAAAAGTGCACTTGCAAACATACTTCAGAAGGATTTTGTAATTGACAAGATGGCATAGGATTGACGTAAACGAAGGATGCATCACTGCCTTCACATCAAATTAGAATAATAAAACTTTAGTAATTCCAGCACAAGCAAAACAAAAAAGCATATGTAAGATAATTAGAAAACTGTTCAGCCTAACAAGGAGGAGGATAAAGAAAAGAACTTTGTTTGCTGGGATACTCTTTACTGTGCACAAATAGGCCATGCAGGACGCAAACCAACAAGCGAATTGGTTTCTTATGAGTACGTCACTTGCATCATTTACCCTCTTCTTAGAAGAACAGATAAAAACACAATTTATCAGCCAAGTCAATGCAGCATCACTGATCTCTCTGAAAACAGAAACAAAAATAAGAGTAAGCTCTTTTTAGTGGACAAGTTTAGCAACCTTGTTCTACTGCTACTATTATGCTAAATATTCACTGATGACGAGAGTAACAAAAGTTGCTTATGCTTTTAGATGACATTGAATAATGAGCTAATATACTCTTAAAGGACGGTTTCAGGTTTCTCCACCTGTACATGGTGAACTTCCACTTGGCCTGACACCTTGCAGTAGACATGTGAAGGCACATCCAAACTTGCAGTATTAGAGATTTCCTCAGTTTTCCTGTTGGGTGCCTGAGCAATAATGCTTTCTTGCACACCCTTTCCCTTCAAGGAGGGGTCTGATGTTCCTGCTGTACAACCAGAAACAGGGCTGGAGGCTCCAGTTCGTTTTGGTGTAAGATCTAACCGCTCAATCATTCTTGCAACACCAGCAATTCTCACATTCATTTCCCGCTGTACTCCTTTGCTCAGCTCCTTAACTGAATTATTGCGTGCAAGTAACTTCTCCTTTATACCTCGAGTGCCTTTATTGATGGATTCCTTGTATCTGCTCATCACACCGAGAATGATTAGAAGGAAAAAGAAATCAGCTTTCAATGTACCAGGTTTTGTATATCTACCTGGCTGAAGCAGCAGCCCATTTAGATTTAATGGACTCTGACAAAGATGGGCCCTCGGATGGTGATTGGGGAGCATCAGCTGATGGCAGTCTAAAGAAAACCCTGGATAATGAATCAACAAAAAATATATATATTGTACATAAGGTGAGAGAAGAGCAAAATAACACATGAAAGAATAGGACGATGCAGAAGGCTTGTACAATACATTCGTTGATAATAGAAAACAATGACAAACATTTATCTATGTTACACCAAGAATATAACAGAAGACTGAAATATATGCATAGATGCTGCATTCATAACTTTCAGGGTTGCCCCACCTGCTTACTCTGACTAGTATAATTAATCATACAAACAATAATTTAGATGTATAAAATTATCCTAACAGGCCAATAAAAGCTAGTTAGTGACTAACACACTTAAACTTATACCTGGGTTTGATAGAAACATCTCCATTGACAGCAGTATTCAAAGACGGCAGAGGTTGTGATGGCACAAGAGGAGTTGCTGAATCACCTGCTGATGACACATTATATACATCTTGGCCTTCATCATCAGAGGCATGTGTTTGTTGAGACTGTTGAGAACTAGGTGAATTCACAGGTGAGGGATGGAAAAGAACTCGGGAAGGACCCTGTCCAGAAGACCTAAGCCGCTCTCTCCTACGAATATAATGAGCTCTGCTACTAACAGCAGCTAAATGCTGCATAATGTGCTCGTCAAAATCAGAGTCATCCGAGTAAGAATCCTGACATATAAAGCATTACCCATAAAAAATCAATAAAAAGCTACAAAAACCCAAATCAAAACAAACAAAATTCTTGACACAATTTCAAAAGAAAAATCAATACAGACCTGTTCCACATCAAAATCATCTTGAAAATAAGCCAGATTAAAGGATGGGGCAGCAGGAGCAGAAGTGTTCCTCATCCGTAAACACCTCTCAGTGTGAACAGCCGCAAGAAGTTCTTGGCTACAAAGAATAATCATTACCCCACTAGTTTTCTTTCATTACTAGAAAAACAGCATTTTTCTGATTAAAAAAAATACCAGGCAGGATCCTTCAACGCAAGTAACTGCCAACAGATTGGGCACTCTTTACTTCTCTGTGACCTAAGAAAACACCAAATCAATTCAAAAAAAATACCAAAAGAAGTAAAAAAAATCAATAATGTTAAAAGCGATCCCTACCATTCAAGAATACATTGAAGATGATACTCATGTTTGCAGCAAGTAACCTAAATTAATTAAAAAAAATTGGTCAAAAATAAATATTTATAGTTGATCACAGTAAAAACTCAATAATCTAACTCGCCGACCAGTGAACAAAAAATAGAGACAGAGAAAGAGTAGCTTACGGTGGAAGGATTCTGAGTAGTGAAAGGCTCGAGACATATACTACAAGAGTCGTCAAAGCAGTCATCAACGGAGACGGCAGAAGCAGCTGAATCCGGTAACAATATCGGAGATGATGACGTGGCAGCCATCTGAACTGTAAAGAGCTTTGTAGAAGAAGAAGAAGAAGAAGAAAGGAACCCTAACGATAAATACAGAAGGGAAAGCGAAGTGAATGGTCAAAGAAAGGAACTAGTAAAGATGGAGAGGGAAAATCCGATTCAGACGGTTGCCTTTTTAAAATTATTTTTTAATCTTTTTTTTTCCTTATTTGTAATATGTACCCTCATTTTTTCTTGTAATTATCGTTGTTGCATTGTCGTTTTCCTCCTTTCTGAGAGTATTTTCGTTTCCTTATTTGTCGTTCGTCCCGTCCTTGCATACGACAAATCAAATCAGATCAAATTTAATTGATTTTGTATTTCTATTTAAGCTAGATTTTGGTTGGAGAAATAGTATCTTGCATTTTGCAGTGCAAACTTTAAAATTATTGCATTTAGTTTCCTTTTTTATTCTCGTGTGTTGATGTAATTGGAATCAAATTCTTGCATTTTTATTATATTTTTTTCTTAATATAATCCAATGAGATTGTATTATGTGGTGCTAACTTTATACGCTGTTATCTTATATTTTCTCTTTTCACACCATTTAAGGGTCCACAATAAATAATTTTAAATTGTATAATTTTATAGTTTTATTTTCTTTTTTGAACTTATGTGTATATTATAATAAAAAATAATAAATGACTGATTAATAAAACTAAAATAATAAAATTGATTTAAAATTTTGTTGACTTTATGAAAGCGAACATACATTTTTTTTAAAGAACACTGCATAACATAAAAAAAATATTGAGAAATGTAACAATGTGTGTGTATAAACATGAGTAAAATAATTTATAGAAAATAAAACTCTGTCTCTATTGTGTTAACATGTACACTAAAAAAAAGAAGAGGTTAAAATAGTCTGAAATCATAAGTAGCTACACAGTTCCGGCATATAAATGATATGAAGATTAATTGATTTTAAAGGAATACATTATCGTGTTGCACAACATTATTAATTAATCCTTTATTAAAGCATGATTGAAATATGAAATTACTTCCAAGTTAGGGAATCAAATCACCACCTACCACCACCCTTTTATTAATTAGGCAAAAGGTACGGATAAACCCTTCAACTATAGGGTGATTCTCACTTCAACCCCTAAACTTCAAAATGTCTCAATTAAATCCTTTAATTTTTTAAAACGGTACAGATAAACCCTTACCGTAACAGAGCTAACAGAAAACATTAGTTTGAGTATAATGGTACATAGAATTTTCACTTTCTCTCTCATGACTTATTATTATATCCTTTCAATAAATAAATAAGTATTATTTAAGTTACAAAATATTATTATTATTATTAAATTTTTACTTACACTTGTATTTTTAACCATTTTTAATTATAAAAATCTACAATTATTTAAAAAAATGATTTTTATATATTAAATAATTAAAAACAAATATCAGCTTTATTAGTCAATGCTATCGTCGTTGCCGCCATCACTGCTGCCACCACCGTCAATGTCACCATTTTACCGACATCGCCACCACCATCGCTACCACCATCAATACCAAAATCATTACTAATTTTAAAACTAACTGTCACAAACAAAACTAATTCCCTATACAATTTCACACACAACCAACTTTAAAAATCAAATAAAATATGAACAAACCTTTGTCTAATTTCACATAAACCATCGTTCTTTAACTGTCTCTTCTTCTTCTTCTTCCAAGAAACCTCCCCCTACTCCTAACACTTCCACCACCATCGCGGCCCTCAAAACCATTTTCAAACCTTTCTTACCTGAAATACGAAGCGAATTGATGAGAAAAGGAGGCGGTGACGACTAGGTTTTGAGCTGTGAAGAAACCGATCTCCTTAACATCATCGTCTTTGTTAGAAAGAGAGGTTTTTGGCGAGAATAACCCATCTGCTTGTTGTAGCGACGACATGGTGCTAGCAGTGGTGGTGGAGAATGTGGGTCTTATCGGAGGCAATAAAGGTAGTGAGGAGGGATCTGGCATCGAAGAATTTTTGATTGGTGAGCAATGGGGAGATAACTAAAATCAAAGGGAGAGGGGCGAGTTTGAGAAAATTTAAAGAAGGATAAGACAGTGTTGGGTTTGTTGCAACGGGGATGGTGGTGCTGCTGGTGATGGTGGTGTTGCCGATGGTGGATGGGACAGTGGTGGCGGCAACATTGTGATTTTATTGTATTATTTTTTTGATAGAATTTGATTTATTATTATCATCATCATCATCATCAAAAAGTAAAAATAAGTGAGGGAAAATGTATTTTTTTTTTATTTATGGGTCCCATTATACTGAGCCTAATAGATCTGTTAAGGTCTATTAGGGTTTGGGTTCATATGTATTGTTTTTAAAAGTTAAAGGGTTTAACTGGAATACTTTGAAGTCTAGGGCTAAAGTGAGAATCAAACTATAGTTTAGGGGCTTATCCGTACCTTTTGCCTATTAATTATAAACCAAACTTTCCCATTTCATATTCCCACGTGTCTCTCATAAGCCACATTAATTTTTTAATATTAAATCAGGGAGCACATATTATACATCACCAATACTACTAAATACTAATCTATAATGTTAAAAAAAAAATGGTATTAACCCGATATTCCATTGTGTGAAATGACCGTGCAAACATCAAATAAACCTTCATTATGAAGTTTTTTTTTTTCATTGGAACCTTGATCATAAAGTTTATTCATATTTTGTTGTTGGCATTTTTTATAATCCACGTATTGGTAATGTAAGAATGTTGGACTGGGAGTTTTTTTTTTTCTGTATGCAATGTGTCGTTCGTTTACTAGACTGATATTCCATATCATAATCTTAGTAAAATGTTATTTAAAATATAATTTTTCTTAAAACATTTTATGTACATTATCCTTATTTTC
>CANYLF011691913.1:0-10973 GCA_948193215.1 Bocquillonia castaneifolia | reverse complement strand
GTTAACGTGGAAATGTAATTATATGCCGTTAATATGTGACAATAGGTGTTTAAATGTTATGAAAAATATAAATTTGAGAGTTTAATAGATAAAAAATAAAGTTTAGAGGTATATTAGATAAAATTGTGAAAGTTTAGGAGTAAAAGTATGTTTTGTCAAAAAAACAATTGGTATGCTAATTCAAATCACATCTCATTGAACGAATTATTATGATGTCATCCCAAAATTTTGCATTGGCAGTGATATTTTATATTTAGATTGGGCTATAGCAAAAATACAAACAAGTACACATTGTTAAAAATTAAGCCAATATAAATATATATAGCTACATTCGACAAAGAAAAGGCCATTTTTTTTTTATATAAAAAGTTGATTAAATTAATTAATTTGTTTGAATTAAACTAGAATTTTCTAGTGAAATGGACACCGACTTTAATTGTTTATCGATCCGTCTTAATTTATGAGAAGATTTGGATGGTTTTGAGCACATAAAAATGAATAACGCCATTGTTTTGGCACATAGTGTGGGATTGCATATATCTCATCTCATCTAATATACGACTCTATCTACAATATCTCTCCCTCTCTCTCTTTTTATATATAATTAATTAATGTCATCCCATATATATCATTTATTAATTTACTCAACTTTATAAACTCCTAAAGATTATTATAGTAATAAAATAGAATAAAACCAAAAATGGGAAAATAGTAATACATAGCAAAGCATAGTGTGCTATGAATTGTGAGAAGTGGACACCTACTCTTCTTTGCATGTTCGATGAGGCCACGCATCCCTTTCCCTTCCCATACCACTCCATATCTCTAATCCTTACTATATATTTGTTCCCTCTCCCATCATCAGTTCTTATCTTCTTTCTTCTTCATTCCATTTAATTTAATTAAAAAAACAGTATGAGCACCATTTGTGCTGATCAACACAAGCTCCACCCTTTTAATCATCCCCACCACAAAAAAGATCTTGATATTCCCCCTCGAAAACTCCTCTCTAAGAAGACATTTCTTCAAGACTCTCCTTCTTCTTCTGATCATCATATGTTGTCCCCTTTTGAATCCAATCTCCACAAATTCCTTCCCTGTAATGACTTCAACCTTGATCTTAAACCTCCTTCTGATGATGATTTAGATCCTTATTCTTCTGATCATTTCCGTATGTACGAGTTCAAGGTTCGTCGGTGCACTCGCAGTCGCAGCCATGACTGGACCGATTGCCCTTTTGCTCATCCTGGTGAGAAGGCTCGCCGGAGGGATCCTCGCAAGTTTCACTACTCCGGTACAGTGTGTCCTGAGTTCAGACGCGGTGGTTGTAGCCGAGGAGATAGCTGTGAGTTCGCTCATGGCGTTTTTGAGTGCTGGCTTCACCCTTCTCGTTACAGAACTGAAGCTTGTAAAGATGGCAAGAATTGTAAGCGTAAGGTTTGCTTCTTTGCTCACTCTCCTCGCCAGCTTCGCATTCTTCCTGAAGTTTCTTGTGCAGCCATTAATAATTATGATCATAATAATAATAATCATAATAAGCATAGCCATAGCCATTGTTGTTGCTTAGCTTGTCATTCTATCATTTCATCTCCTACTTCTACTTTACTCGGCATGTCTCACATGTCACCGCCATTATCTCCTTCCCTATCACCGCCACTGTCTCCGGTCAAACACCACGGATTTTCGCCGGTTTCTCGGTACAATGATCGCCTGAGTAAGCTGAGGTCTGGAATTATGAGCTATAAAGAAGTGTTAACTGAGCTTATGAGTTCATTTGAGACCCTGGATTTCAATGAAGCAGCAATTGCAACTAACAACAGAAGTATTAACAGTAACATTCCATGGATTGATATTGCTTCTTTGAATGGAGAAGATCAGCAGCAGCAACAGCAATTCATTCTTTCACCTTCAACTCCAGATGGGAATTTTTTTGATGGAGATTGTTCAAGCAATAAGGGATTATTTGTTAATGACATTATTATTAATGATGACAAGATTAATATTAACAATGGAGTTAGTGGTGCTGATCCTGATCTTGGTTGGGTTAATGATCTATTGATGTAGAGAGAGATTTGATGATGATGATGATGAAATGGTTAGAATGTGCATATAAGGACCCTCCTGCACCAGCCAAATATTTATATATAACCAATATATGAGATTTGGTGTAAATTATTTGGTATTATTATTATTATTATTATTTTCTGCTTTGCTTATTTCTTTCTTCTTGTTAATTAATTATAAGCTTGTGGATTTTTTTTTAAGTTTTAAATTTTGAGTTTTGTATGTTGTTGAATTCTTCTCTTGAAGAAGCAAGAGAAAAGAGGAGATTAATGATCAGTGTCCTTAATTATCTTTAAATGTTTAATGATGTAATTTAAATTAATCAATGAAATGCTTATCTACTTTCTTTTTTTTTTTTGTAAGATTTGGATTCTGTCATTTAAAAGAATAATTAGTTCTGTGGATTAATATATTTTTGGGATCTCAATCTCCTAAGATTTATTGCGTGGCAAGCATGCATGAAATGAGGGTGAGTTTATTTGATGTTTTGGAGGATTCTCAGGCTGCAAAGACCATTACCAATCTCATCTGTCTGATATTTTTTTGGCTTTTCTTTTCTATAAATAAGATTCAATGACTAAATAAAATCCAAAATTTTTCGAAAGTTATAAATTTAATAAAATCTTTTAATTTTAATTAGTAATTTTGATCTAATATAAAATTTTAGTAATAATCAATTAAATGTAAACTTCTAAGCTATAAATTTAATCCAATTAAATTTAAAATTTTAACTAAAACTATATAAATTTAATCAAAAATTAGGTATTCCTTCTAGTCTTTTAAATGCCACAATTAATGTAGTGTAATGATCATTTTTAGTCTTTTAATAATTTAACTGATTAATATAGCTTGTGGTAACTCAGGTTCAAATACCCATTTTCAATAAAATAAATACGAAATTTGCTTTTATTTTAAAAAAATTGAATTAAAAGATTAAATCTATAAGTTTATCCAAAATTTTGGATTTAATTGACTATTTAAAAAGTCTGAATATATTTACAATTAAAATCAGATTAAAATTATCAAAATTAAAAAAAAAAAGTTGAATTCACAATTTAATTAAAAGGATAGCATTTATTAGTCATTCCTAATAATAATATTAATTTTATTGTTTTTTTTAATAATAATTAGATACCCGAATTATAGCCTGATCTTCAGGAAAAAGGAAATTACAAAACATCAATATCTTTCCACTATTTTCTCTCATGCTTTATATGCATGTTGCTTCTTTCCTTGCCCCTTCTACTAATTTTCAATTTTCTGAACTCTTTCTTTTGGGTGCATACATTTGATGTATTTGTTCTCTGATTAATTGCTAAAAATAAAAAGCTCATGTATAGGCAACTAAAAAAAATAGAAATTTTTTTGGCTGATATGGACATAAAATTTCTTCAACAAAATTACAAAGCTCGTCTTTCATATAAAATTGAAAGAAAAGTATCTTATAGTTAATAATTTAATAAATGAAATGAAATGAAAGCATATGAAGGAAATCTAACTACTAGTGTGCATATATAATTTTGACAAGGCATATATAATTGAATGGATAAATTAAATATACGTGAAGGAACATTTATTTCTTTAGAAAGAAATTGATGGGCATATTGTTTTATTAAACCAACAAACTTTTGCCATTCATCAGGGGGCAGTACAATTGAAGTACTACATATATATGTTATGAGGCTTCCAGCATTTATGCACTAACCATCTAATATCTACCTAAGCTTTTTATTTTAGCATAAGAGAGTTGTGTACCATCAAATCTTTAGGTAAACAATGCTCTCCATTATTGCAAGGCTTCATCATTATTTCTCATTACTATTTTGATACCTTACTTATTAGTCACTTTTTCCTGAAACTAAAACTAGCAAAGCTCTTCATGCACTCATTTAATGGCTTCGACTAATTATCTAACCTAATTTGAAGGTTGTAATCTTCACTGCTTAATTAACTAATTAAATTGTTTTGCATGGAAAAATAAAAGTTCAATTTAATTATCAGATTAATGATGAAAATAGTTGCATATCATTTTTTTGGAAGAGATATATGCATGTCTTTTGTTAATAAATAAATACATTGTAATTCATTTTCTTTTCAATGCATATATATATAAGAAAAGGAACAATAATTACAAAAATGCAAATGTCAATATTTCACTCTGGAACAGCTTTCTTATGTCATAACTGGAAGACAAGCAAAGCATAAATTGAAAACTGATGCCTGCCTTTCGTAACAAACTTATCAAGTAAAACATTACACCTAAGCTATGTATGAGTTGAGCATTGAGCAACTCAACGGCTTTAGCTTGATGAGTTACTAGTGGCATTAAGACTCAACCACCAGGGCTTCCTACTCCATTTAATGTGAGTTAATGAAGATGATGATATATATGATAATTTATGAAAATCACATCTAAAAAAAGGGGAGAGAGAAGAGAAGAGAAGCAGTGCTCAATGAAGAAAGGAAACATATAATTTGTTTCCTAGGAGGGGCACTTATCTGAAAGAACAGCTAGGATGGTAGGGAAGGGAGCCATAAGGGAGTGTTTGGAATGATATGATTCTTCTTCAACTTTAGTAGGGTTGGCTAATGGGGTTGGGTGCAATGTTGGGAGGGTTAGGTGTGGTGCGGTGTAATGGTCACAAAATCACAAGAAATGGTGTGGGTGTGGGGGAGCAGCCCATGCTTCATTTCACTCTTGATAGGGTCTTTTTAATGGTCCCTCACCTGCTTAACTTAACCCTTCTCTATTTTTTTTTTTAATTTTTTTTTCCTGAAAGCATATGATATCTCAAGTTTCGTAGACTCAGACTAATTAAGATTCGAATTAGATAGAATTCTTATGGAAGATAAAATTTTCCCTACCAAATATTTAATACTACTACATATATTTAGGGTTTGCTCGATTTTGTGAGTGGTAAAATTTTTCCCACCAATGATTTAACAATCTTCCGTATTTAGAGTTTGAACTCGAAACTTCTAAGCTACTTACCATCCCATAGTTTTTTTTTTTTTTTTTCCTTTTCATTTTGTTTCGTTATTATTGTACGTATGTGAGTAACAATTCAATGCTATTCATGGGACAATAGCCCCATACCTCTTTGTACTGCCTCCTCTTGTGATACTAAATTCCACTTACGGTATGGCTGACACCTGTGAATAGCTACAATTTTTCTTTTAAAGATAGATAGATAGATAGATCTGTTTATTATGTTATGCATCCCCCTAAGCACGTACTTAGTATTAGATTCATTTCTTTCTCTTCATTCAAGCTCAAAGAGACACATGGCTTTCTGTTTACAAAAAAATTATGAGGCTGCTCCAATTTCAAATAAATGTCTACCTAAATGAGCCATAAGTCTTTTGCTAGGCTAAGTTATGTCTTCCATTTATATTATTTTATTGAACTAAACGCAACTATAACACTCTTGATGCCAAACAGATACAAAACAACATTGTTTAATAATTTTCCAAATAATTGGAGCTTAAGGGTAGTGCTAGCTGTACAAATTGTATTATTGTAATATCTTTGAGAAGCAACATTAATTTTATAGCCTAATTACTAAAAAATACCCAAACTTTTCAACTATTAATAATCATATCACAAACTTTCAATAATTACATAGCAAATGTTAATCTATCAATTCTTTTTCAAAAAGTACTTTGTAATCACTTTAATAGGTAAAAAATAACCGTGTGACTCATTGTAGTAATTTTTTTAAATAAAAATAAAAATAATTAAATTAATAAGTTAAATATTGCATCAATTGTAAGTGTCAAAATATAAAATTTTATTTTTTTAAAGGTATATGTTTAACTTATTATCTAAAATTAGAACACAATTCAAAATAAATAAGTGCATTTTAGCTCTTTTAGATCACCAACATTTAATATTTGAGTCGGTCTGTTTTTAAAAAGTTAAAAAAGATTATTCTGACAAGTTACAATAATAATTTTTTAACTAAAAACAAGTTACAATGATATTTTTTAACCGAAAAAGTTATCACAGAGTGTTTTTAAAAAAATATTAATAAATTAGCATTTGTTATGTAATTATTGAAAGTTTAAGATATAATTATTAAAAATCGAAAAGTTCCAAGTATTTTTTGATAATTAGACCTAATTTTATTAATATTGTAATATTGGAATAAAGGTTTTCGTAATTGAAAATACATTTACAATTAGAGGGGTTTTCAATTAAATTCAATAAATAAAAAAGAAGCTAAATTGAAAAAATTGAAATTATTCAGCGAGAGGAGAAAGGAAAGAAGGAACTTCAACCGAGGAATTTAGCATTGATCAATTGTTGCAGCGCACATCGATGTTCTTGTAGTGACGGACAAAGATTGGCATAATTAAGAAAGTTAACTGAACTTGGTAAATGTGAGATGGCAATATTAGGGTCTTTAATAATCACTTAAATTACAGTTACAGGACTTTAGAGAGAATAATTAGAATTCAACTAAACAGGTGAGGTGATTAAGCTTTGGAATTGTACAATAATAATAAGGGGTTAAAGTTGGGAAGGTTCTAAATCTCCTGGTAGCCAACATAAATAGACAATAAGGGAGAGTTCAGATTCAGAGGAGTTTTCTGGATGCCATCCTGAAACCTCTGAACCACAATCAAGACAAATAAAATAAGGAAGAACACAAGCACACCTGAAAATTATTAATATAAGGAACCAAAAATAAATACAGGAAGAGATTTATGTAATTGAGGTACTTTTTATGGTAAATACTATATACTAGTATATAATTTTTTTAAGGGGAATGGTAAATACTATCTATATTATTGGCTACGCCCATAAATGAAAAATTTCTCTTTTCCCTCGAAAATCTGAGAAGGTAAAAAAGCAACATTTTGTCCTTTCATTCCTCAAAAGATCTTATATCAACTAACAGTATTTTAGTCTTTCTAATTAACCTGTCGGTTGATAGAGAGAAGGAAACAGAGAAATTTGAGAAAAGGTATTCCATCAGAACATTGCCCTCTCTCTGTCAAATCCAACTCCAGGTCAATGCCAGCTAATTAATTATCTAGGTGAAAGACAAACCCAATGAACTTTCTTTCCTTCTAAATGTTATAAAGACCTTTTTTTTTTTCATTTTTGATAAGTGGAAGGTAACAATTTAACATCGCCTTGCTATTGTTCAAAGTAAAACACATCTTAGGAACTGAACTCTCTATCCAGTTGTTCTCTCTAATCAAAAATTGGATGTGGAAATTTAAGCATCAAAAATCATGCATCATGGGTTACGTAACTTTACAACCCTAAGAGTACCCTTTACAACCCTAAGAAAATGTCGGGTAAAAAATGTTGGTATACCCTAACAAATATGATCGACTATGCTGCCTATACAAGTTTATGTGCCAATGAACAATAAGTAGAAATCAGTTGTCCTTACAATTCCTGGAGTAACTTGAAGAAGACAATCTGGATTGTGACTGGAAAAAATCAAATGGAGTTCCTGACCCAAAAGATCTTCTAGTGTTTGGAGAATCCGATAATAGAGGTTCATAAACTGAATTTCTGTTCCTTGGCTGAATTATAGATAATGGAGAAACTTCTTTCTCTACCGATCTTGGTTGGGGTTCAATATTTCCGAGAGACAAGATCGGCCCACCAAAACGCTCAGCCTGCTGGAGAGTGTTGATTTTACTAGGTCTATATGTGTACCGGAAATACTTTGTAGCTAATATCGGGCCCATTCCTGCTGCAACTATGAGCTGCAATGAAATGAGTCGTGTTTAATATGCAAGGGGTGATCAAGCAGGGCTACTCTTAACACACAGCTTGAAGTATCGAATCAAAGAGAAATTACAAGGAAAAAAATGCAAGAGCTACTTACAAATATAGTTATCCAATATGATGGCTGTCTGCACAACCGGAACATTATTGTATACATTGCTGTTGAAGGAATAGCACTGACAATCCAGTTGATAACGTAAAATGCAATCAAGTTCCCCCATATGGCAAGATGTTGTAATATTGTAAAGGAGCTGTATGCAACGAACAAGAGTAGAGCCAGTTTAATCTTTTGCTATTTTGAACATCAGTCTACTGTTCAACTGTGCTAATTTCATTCTCTATTGGCAATTTGTATAATTCAAAGGTAATTAATTTTAATTCAGCTAAAAAATAATCTCTCTCATTGAATACTCTTAACATGATGAAGTTCAAAAATCATCAAGAGATGGAAGCTTACTTGGTCTCTAATGCTACAACAAAAGCCTGCAACCATATGCATCCGGAGAGTGCTACCATTGCAACCTCCTCCATTTCACTTTTTTCATAAGCGTATGCATGTATACTGATTACAAATACAACAATTGCCTGTAAAGAATCCCAGTATATCAATAGACATAATTATGAAGTCAAGAGCACGAATCAAGTAAATTCACATGTGAACAGAAACTTGAGTTGCTTCCATATATTAAGAGCCCCTCAAAACTGCCCTAGAAATATAGTGACCTATAAGTTCCGACACTCAAACTCAAGCGTCATCATTTTTCAGAACTTAAAACTTAAAAAAATGAAAAATCTTTATCCACTTTCAGCTTGACATTCAGAGTAAAGCTAGCATTCTAATTCTTAGAACTTTAAACAGCGTAGAAGTTGCTCATAATCTTAGAGTGAGGTTTGCTTTGAATTTCAGAACTGTTAGAAAATGTGTCTTCTCCCACATCAGATAGTTATAAGTCCCAAAACTAGTACTTACAAGATAATTGACTTGTTTATAATGTAACGAATAAACCCATTAACTTGATTCAAGTCATGCTAATAATTAAGCCTAAATTAATCTAATTCGTACAGCCTGTTAGCTCTCTCCCAGGTTGTACTGGACTCATTTGATATTTAACAAGATGAATTCCTCAGAAGCTTGATATCAATATATCTCATCATTTCAAAAGTCAATCATGCTTATTGAATTGGTCTGAGAATTGGAGAAAATCCTGTGTTTAGCTACTTGTGTGTGGATTCAGAATGATCAAGCTACATTGATTGCTTATCTTCAAATTAGCAACATAATCCATTTTATCCTAGCTATTTGTGATGTTTGTTTCTGAATGTGAATTAGAAGAGAAAGCATAGTTTGTGAAACAAAAATAATATTGACAAAAAAGCAGCTTTAAAAAAACTAACTGTACTCACATGGAACAGAGATCGACCAAACCATCCAGCAAATGTGCTTGGATTAAAAAGCCTGTGTCAAGAATAATTGTCAGTATGATAAACATGGACATACAAGAACTCTCATGCTTTCAACCTGCAGAAACCGCAACTCATGCAGAAAACAACTTCCATTAACCAACATCCCAATGAACCCAATAAATTAAGAAACTTAGATGAAATTCATTTCAATTACAGAAAACCACACCTTCCAGCTTGGCAATAGAATAGAATTTGAGGATGTTGCATTACAGTTTCTTCACTAAGATCTTTGTCAAGTACACTAACTAGAACCGGTACACTTGTATAGAAAACGTTATAAGCCATTAGACTGACAGAATTGAAAAGACTGGTCCCAGAAACACCTGAAATAAAAGAAAAGCTGCAAGCATGCTACTTTTAGTATGGAAGAGAGAGAGAGAGAAAAAAGTGCCATATTTATATTTCTAATTTATTGTACCAAGACATAAATTGAGACGCACAGGAGGAAAATAAGGCATGGAATATGGAAACTTACAAAATTTGTATGAAACATATCAACAGGGATTTATAGAAGGAATATTGAGATAAAAATGCTGTTCGGTTATATGAATACCGCCCATGGACAAGTATCAGTCTTTTCAGAAACCTGAACTCTGCACATAAGGAAAAGCAGTCAGAAAGGTGGAAAACAAAAAAAAAAATTATTACAAGCAAAAGAAATCTTTTCAGTACCTATTTTTTTTTTTTAAAAAAAAATACTCTCTTTGGTAATGTTGAGTGAAAACATCCTTTAGAAGAAAATTTTCCAGGTATGCATAATCATATATTTATCCACAAAAGATGTAAAGGATCATTCTTTTTTTTTTTTTTTTTGAGGGGAGTAAAGGATCATTCTTAGGTTCATCAAATTGATTATTTTGACCAAAAATTGATTATTAGCAATGAAATGCAAATATTTCTTCTAAAATCAAAATATATATTATTCATATGTAGTAGTAGAATGTACAAATTAGAAAAAATCAGATAAGTGACTCAGAAACCAGCCAAGCATCCAAACGCTACATGTGTTGTCAAAGGTGCCCCTCACACCAGGCTCAGAGGCCAGCGCCTCTGAATGGGTAAGGCGGGTGATATGCATTAGGCACGTGCCTTTGTGCCTAGGCGCGCCGCAAAAAAGACGCGCCTTATGTAGATTTAGGTATATTTGAAAATACTTTTAAATATAAGAGGGCATAATATGAAATGTTTATCAAACCCTAATCTAATCTTAGAATTAGAATATCGAAACAAAAAAAAAAAAGCATCAGCCATACAACAACAGAAATAATCAAACTCTCTTCTCTCCACCGGCTACCACTTCCTGCTTGATGTAGGACAGATTTAGGAAAATCTATTCTACATGATTTTTGCTGGAATTAGGGACTGAATTTAAGGGTTTCAGGTCTGAATTAAAAGAAAACAAGAAAAAAATAAAACATAGGGTTCTAGAAGTCACACCTAGGCTTAGGATCACACCTAAGGGTTTAGAATTGAATCACACAACTCTAGAGAAAAATTGCAGGAATTTAACTTTATTAATGCTTAAAAATAATAATCAAAACTGATACAAACCTAGGCTATTTATAGAGATAGATTCCTATATCCTAAGACTTTAAGGAAAACCAAATCCATAAAGGATTTGTAAAAACCTTAACTAAAGCTTGTCATAATCCAATAAGGATTAAGACAATACCTAAAGAAAACCAAATCCATG
>CANYLF011691318.1:0-10204 GCA_948193215.1 Bocquillonia castaneifolia | reverse complement strand
TGAAGTGAAATTTCAATAAATACATAATTTTATATCTTTTAATCCTAATAATATATATTTATAATTTAAATAATTTATAATTTTATGATTAAATTTAACACAATCCATATATTATATGGATTTATATATTTTTTCAATTATCATGTTTTTAATATATATTTGCAATTTTAATTAATGAATATTTTTAAATCCTGATTAGCTAAGGACTTTATTTTTAATTAATCAATATATCTCCTAATTCTAATTGATTTAGGAATTCCATATTTACTATTAATTAATTAAAATAATTATTAAATGACCATTTAGACCTGCATTAAAACCTTTCAATAAGCTAATTAGGGAAGGGTAAGGGGGTCAATTTGCCTATTTCCCCTTCCCACTTTTATATATGTTATTTATATGAAAATAAAAATAATTAATATAAATCTAAAATTAATTCGTACAATGAAGTGAAATTTTAATAAATACATAATTTTATATCTGTTAATCCTAATAATATATATTTATAATTTAAATAATTTATAATTTTATGATTAAATTTAACTCAATCGATATATTATATGGATTTATATATTTTTTCAATTATTATGTTTTTAATATATATTTGCAATTTTAATTAATGAATATTTTTAAATCCTGATTAGCTAAGGATTTTATTTTTAATTAATCAATATATCTTTTAATTCTAATTGATTAAAGAATTCCATATTTACTATTAATTAATTGAAATAATTATTAAATGACCATTTAGACCTTCATTAAGATCTTTCAATATGCTAATTAGGGAAGGGTAAATGGGTCAATTTGCATGTTTCCCCCCCTTCCCACTTTTATATATGTTATAGATAATAATAATAATAATAATAATAATAATAATAATAATAATAATAATAAAGATGATAATGATGTTGATGATAATGTATTATAATAATAATTTAAAATAATAATAATAATAAAGATGATGATGATGTTTATGGTTAATTACTATATTAACCTTTAGATATTTTGTAAATTACATCTTAATCTTTATAATAATAATTTTTTTTACCAATACATCTGGATTAAATTATAAAATTTTTTTGAATAATATTTATAAATCCTCCAAAATATTTTTATTATTTATTTATATATATATTTTTAAGGGTGTTACTCTCGGAATCCAGTGAAGCCACGTCATCATACTCAGCCATCAATTTCAAAAATTATTACCATAATCCCATTTTAAAGAAAAATTAAAAAGTACAGGTTAATTTTGCTTAAACGTTAAAGTATAAGACATAACTTACAAAAACTTGAAAGTACGGGATTTTTTTTTGTAATTTGGCTTTAATTAAATTTTGCTGACTCAACAGGTTTTTTGCTGACTAGGATTCCAGTGAAGCCATGTCATCATATTCAGTCATCTAATTCGCCGCAATCATATTTTAAAGAAAAATTAGAAAGTACATGTTAATTTTGCTTAAACGTTAAAGTATATGACATAACTTACAAAAACTTGAAAGTATTGAATTTTTTTAATAATTAGGCCTTTATTTAATGGTATTTTTGTAATATATTCATATGTATGGTGTATTTATATACATAAACAGCACGGAACATGTTTAAATTACTTGTATTTTTTTATGTGGAACAGATAATGGGTGAAACACCTAAATACCGATTCTAATTAATATCAGTCAATAAATTCTTTAACTACACTTGTTACCTGTCCCTAACCTAATCAAACATTGACTTCCCCTTCTCGTTCAGATTAGGTTGAAACGATAAAATTGACATCTCTATATTTTTTATAGAAAAAAAAAATCACCGGATTCATAATATCACTATATATTTTATTGTCATGAGTTTAGTCAATTTTTAATATAGAAGAGATAATACTTCAGAATCAAATGCTTAAAATAAAGTACATAGGAAATGTTATGCATGGTAAAGTATCTTTCTTGGCGTGCAAAGACAAATAATATTGGAGCCTTAAAACACCCACATGTTAATCATCAATTTCTTTTGTTTGGTTGCTAGGAAAAGTGTGAGAATAAGAGCTAGAATCCAGCAAAAAGGAAAATTTACAAGGAAAACAAAAAGGATATAGAATCACACATGCTAAATTGGTACATGTTCTTTTTTCCTTTCAATTGTCTACTTTATTAAAGAAACAATAAAAGTGAAATTTTATGTTATTCAAAACATCAAATCCTACTGTCTTCTTCAACAATGAATCTTGAAGAAGGTATGCAAATTCCTAGGCAACCCTAATCATCAACTTTTGTGCATGTCAAGAAATTATTTTAATTAGATCAAACTCATTGGACTGTACAGTGTGACTAGATATGCCACCAGAGTTATGAGATGTAATTGATTCAGTCAAATGTCTTCTAATCAGAAAAATATTGTTTCTTATTGCAATCATCACAAAGTAACTTACCCGTCCCATGAGCATATATAATTTCATTAGCACATTCGTAAAGTTGGATTCTTCCTAACAATTATATATTCATAAAATGATTTGGTTTAAATCTTTTTAATTTTTTTTATTTCTCAAAATTTGTCCTAATGATAAAGGTGTGATCTGAAATTTCAGGTTCAAAGCGTTCTACCAACTAAAAATTCATTTGATTTCTTTGAAGTAATAAAAAAGCATCCAAATTTTTTCAACTCATAAAATTTTATATATTATTATTGAAAAGTAATCAAAATGAACATGGAATTGGATGGAACAATTTACCACAAAAGCAATTATTTTTGCATCAACCTTAATGTGGTTTTTTTGAGTAAAAACTTCAAATCGTTTCATTTATAATAAATCATACATCATCTATAAAATAAATAGATCTATATTCTAATAAATCAATAAAATATTCATCATTTATACTAAAAATGATAAATAGGCTCGGTTCTACGCACATGACTTCATTGTCGTCGTACAATACCTTCGATGTATTATTAATTTATTAACATCTTTTGCAATGGTTGAGATCCCCAACATCGTGCTATAGTATATTAATAACCAATATTCTATTAAAATATTTAGATCAAACTTGCGAAATAATCTATAAAATCTATGATTGATTTCACAAATAAATCTCTCAAGAATAAAGAACTCCCATAAGAATAAAAACTCCCACAATAGGAGAAAAAATAAAACTCCCATAAAAGGAGAATAAAAACAAACAATCAATAATGTATGAAAACATCCAATTTATTTAAAAAGTAAAAAAAATTAAAAAATAAAAAAAGAAGGGACTTATCGCTGGCAACAGGCCAACGACAGTCCAAAAAATAATGATGAAAAATAGAGTGGCTAGGATTGTGGAAGGAAAAACAAAAGAAGAGAGAGAAAAGGTGGAGTTTTTGTTCCGTACACTCTAAACATAACCATTAAGCACCTTTATGTGATTAGAATTTTGGAAAATTATTGGATTTTTATTTTCTTATGCATGCTACATTAGAAATTGTTATGTAATGCAAATACTCCTATTCATCTAATTGCTGAAGTATAAATAATAAAAAACATACACTTCACACATTCAATGGTTAAAAACAACACTCAGAAAATTTATGGGTGATCATAATTTGGTTCAATCTAACCAACCCAAATCAATTCAGTTCAAAACTTAACTTTATAGTATTATTAGTTAGATTATATTGGATTAACATAGATTTAGATGCATAATTAGTTGGATTATTGGTTGGGTTTTATCAAGTTTGGATAAATTTTTTATGAAAAATTTAAAAATAAAAATAAAATAAAATAAAATACGAATAAATATATAGAATTGAAAATCAGTTCAATCCAAAACCAAACATAACTAATTCAATTAATAAGGTTAAAATTGAATAGAATAAATTTTTACATTCATCTATATTCAATTTAATGTGACTAAATTGAATAGGATCTTATGGAAATATAATCTAGTTCTGCCTCATGATATATACAAGTCAAATGTTATCTGAATATGGTACAAAAACCATCGAAAAATCTACTATAATTGTGTTAAATTTTTTTAAATCTACTCAAGGTACCTACTATATATATTTCCACATAATAATAAATTCTGTATTACTACTATGTTACTAACGTTACTCTAATGTATCAGTCTTAAATGATAGTAATAGTCTTGTTGCATGATTTTAGCAATATGACAAAGGATCTCAAGGGAAGATTCTGCCAATAATTCAAACTCAACAAAGGAAAGACCATGGCTCTAAAATGCAGTGGAGAGTCAAAAAAGGAGACCCATAGAGACCATCACCTTGCCTAAAATTTATTGTAATACTGAATGATCGGTCGTGTCAGCAAGGGTCTCTTAGTGTTAGTGGCAGTTCCGTAACAATAACAAACTAATATTTTCTTTTGAACTTATTATCTCTAGTTGGCCAAACCACAACTTACAAGGCCTCCACTAGTTTTTACTAATTTCAACCATTCGATTATAAAGGCTCTACCAAACAAGACACTAGTGTTTTTTTTTTTTTTTGGAGGGAACAAGACTCTAGTTTTAGTTGCTTTCTGCAGTGGCATTTGTACAAATTGTAAATTATCAACTATCAAGCCTACTTCGGTCATTAAATTGGTCTTTTTTTTTTTGTTTGAAGATGGCAGGTTTGTTGCCACACTCGCATTAATTGTTTGGAACGGTCACTGAATAAATAATTATCAAAATAAAACGTAATCTAACTTATTAATTTCATTTTTTTTCTCAATTTTTTTAAAAAATAACACAATAACCAGATTGTGACATTGTGACATGAAAAACTTATCACTTATTAATGACTTCAAATAAAACCTAACCCACATTAATAACATGCATGGAAGCTTTAATTCGACTTTAATAACTCCATATACGTTTCTTACTTAACTGTACCACGTTTAATACGTAATGCTTTAAGTACTGTTTGGTGCACAAACAGCACTCGGAGAAGGGAATAGAGATCACAATAGGATGGTTTCTTTTCAGATATTCACTCAGATCCAATCTCAATAAAGTGATTTAGATGGTTTTTTTTAACGAATTTGGGGTACGAATTTAAATTTATTATTTATAATGGATTCAGATTTAATTCTTTAGACATCTATATCCAAATTCGGTTCTATTTTAAGATTTGAAGATAGAATATCTTATTTGATTATTTAAATGGAGAATGGACACCGGATGTTCACATACCATTAAAAGAAAAAAATAAGAAGATATTTTAAATTAAAATTTAATATTTTTATTAATCGGATATCCAATACGAATTCAAATATCCATTGATATATTTGTTCGGATTTGAAATAGATACGGACATTTTTAATCAAATTTGGAATGCATTCACATATTTTTAATCGAATTTGAAACACATTCGGATAGTCAAATAATTAAATGGATACAGATTCAAACATTACTTATTGGGTGAATATCTAAACTGTGACCATTTCTAGAAAGGAAGAATATTAAAAAAATATATATGAGAATCTCTTTTTTTGAAGCACCGAAACTGTAAGGAAAATAAGAAAAATAAATGGAGTAACTATATTTTATCCGTAACATACATAAAAGTGGGAAGTGTGGCAAACAAATAAATTTCCTATCGTATTCTTTTTTAATTACTTTATTATAAGGAGTGTTAGAGTTTTATAGATTGGTAATTTGCTATAATTAAATATTTTTTATGAATAATATAATAATTTTAATTCAATTAGAATTATGAAATAAATTAAATATACTTTTATGAATAATATAATTCTAAATCATTTGAATTATGAAATTAATTGTATATTCTAATTTTATAGAATATAGTGGTATTAATTGATAATCTTGAAGACAAAATAAAAACTACCATTTTCATATTATAGGAACCTTTCAGATATCAAAACTTTTAGAATTTGACACGAAACGTTTCTGAAATTTTAAAAATATCTCTATTCCATTTTTGTGATTTTTAAAAAAAGAGGAAACTGGCTCTCAATAGGTAACTCATTTCCTTTAAGAAAATTTGTTCCTTTTGTATTAGTTTGATGCAAAATTTGATTAGATACTTTCTACTCGTTTTTTTTTATAGTTATTACCTCAATGGTATCATAGGCCCTCCAGATCCAGATTAATTCACCGTAAGGGAGTTGGCGTCTAGTTATGACTCATTTGAGCCATCCGCCCTCTCTCAGCGAAGCCAAGGCTTGAACTTGAGACCTCTCATTGAAATCAGAATAACTTTATCATCTATATAATTAACCTTTGTTGGTTACTTTGTACTTGTTTAAATATTATATAAATAATTTAAGATTTCAGATGTGAATTAATATTTATTTAATATTTTAATTTATACGAAATTTTATGAAGAAGGTAATTTTGTATAATATTTTAATATAATAATATCTTTTAATATATCTATTACAATATTATAATTCCAGAACCGAGAGAAAATTCTCTGAAACCATTATTGTGCCACGTAAGATCAATAAGCTGTTGAAATATTGTCATGTCGAATTTCTTTTTAATTTTTACAATAATTAAAAAACATGTCATTTTCAAAGTGTAATTAGAACTATATTTTTACTAATTTAATATAAATATAATAGAAATATATCATTTTTCAAGTGTGATTAAATATAATATTTTAAATCAAACTCTAATAAATTAAATTAAACCATATATGTAGGCTTATACATCGTTAGAGCAAACTTAAATAAGATACGTAGTTTCTTTTAAAATTTATCATATTTTCTTCATAATTAATTTCATCTTTTTAATTTGTTACACTTTTTCATGGTCAATTTTTTTTATTCAGAGATTTATTTAAACTAAAACATTTAAGGTACATATTTCGCTTCAAAAAAGTATATTTTTTTTGTTAATTCATTACCTATTTTTTTTAAAAAATGAATGATTAATAGTAATGGTCGACACAACGCGTTGGTAGATGACTAATGACAGAGTTAGGGAGGTCGGCCCATGGCCCCCACTAACTTTAGGGGAAAAAAATTACCAAGTAAATTTTAACATATTTTCAATTTGACCCCTCTAACTTTGTGAAATTTTTTTATATATATGAAAATTTTAGTGTATTTTTATGCATAAAAATAATATCATAATATATGAGTGAGTGTTAGGTATTATTGGTCTCTCCTAAAAAAAATTCCTGGCTCCATCACTTTAGATGATTAATATATACATAATTTAAATTTATAAGATTACCATTGTATTTTAATATTTACACATTTTGTATCTTATATTTTTAGAAATATTTTATGAAGAAATAGTAATTTTGTATAAAATTTTACTATAATATCTTTATATATATATAATTAACATTCATAAAATTACTTTCCTCAAAGAAAACATTCATAAAATTACCCATATATATAAAATTAAAATTTATAAAATTAATTTTATATTTTTAATATTTACATATTTATTCACATTTTATATCCTATATTTTTTAGAAATATCGGTGTTTCTATGTTCCTATTTCCGTGCTACATGATCTTTAAATAATCGTTTGGATACATAAAATAGAAGATAAAAACGTCGACAAAAATACATTCCTTAAACAGGGTTAAAAATAAAAAGATATTCGAAACATTTGATATTGTAGAGTATAAGAAGGAAAAATTTTGTTATTTTATATGTTACAATTTTGTTATTTTCTTTCATTTTTATTTCATATTTAGAAGGAAAAATTCAGTCACTAGAGTAGTGTCCAAACTCCAAAGGAAGGAAATCATAAAAATCTCATTAATTTGTTTTCTTTCCATTCAGTTCAATTCCTTTCAAACAAACAAAGCCACGTATAAAGTTTGGAAATAAATATAACTCAACCCAACCATTATCTTGACCAAGAAACAACTACTAGTCCAAGAAACGAAGAGGTGAAGAAACCGGATCACTATCAATAATAACCGAAACAGCAATAATTTTTAAAGAAAATTCCCTTTTCTTCTCTTCACCTAAACAGCCTTTTTCGGTTGGTTTAGCATTTAAGGGAAAAGCTCTGGCCTCAGCTTTTTAGTATTTATTAAAGAGAGCAATTAAACACTTGACTTGAATTATATATACGCGAAGAGGAAGGCAAGGCAGCCATAAAAGATAAAACCCAGATATTCAGTGTCTGGTTCTTCTCATTTTTTCAGAGTTTTGTTACATATCATTTGTACGTGTCATTTGAATGGTATCAAGAAAGTCTTAAAGAGTGTTCTCCTTTGAAAGAAAAGAAAGCCAGTTGTCTTTTTTATTATTTTTGAGCAAATACCCATTTGAGATTTGTCAAAAGAAATGAGGCCAAAGATTTATCTTTTTGGTGATTCTATTACTGAAGAGTCCTTTGCTGATGGTGGTTGGGGTGCTTCTCTTGCTAACCACTTTGCTCGCATGGTAATAACATTCAGATGTATCATATATGCATAAAGTTTTTTTCTTTCAAGATTTTGGCACAAAAAGATTGAATCTTTACTCGTAAATTTTTATTGTTTAATTAAATTTGGTTGTTGATTTTGTCAGGTTGATGTTATGTTGAGAGGGTATAGTGGGTACAATACAAGATGGGCTTTGAAGGTAATTGAAAGGGTGTTTCCACTAATCGAAGCTGGAAAAGACGGTGGCGGGGAACAGCCATTAGCTATAACTGTGTTTTTTGGTGCGAATGATGCTTGCCTTCCTGACAGATGCTCTGGTTTCCAACATGTACCTCTTCAGGAATACAAGCAAAACCTTCAGGCCATTATTTCATTTTTCAAGGTATTCCCCTTTCTCTCTCTCTCTCTCTCTCTTAATATGTACCCGTTTCAGTGCATGTACTAATACTAGTAGTATTATATAGTGATTGACCTGTTCAAGATTCAGATTCCTCATACATGTGATATCAATCCTTGCTATATGGTCCCTTCACAAGTTGCACTTTTATCGGATAAGTCCTGAGATCAATTGATATTTATTTATTTATTTACTGATGAGAAATTACAAAGTCATATGAAAACTATACATGTCAATTTTTGACACGACACGATTAAATAACACGACACGACACGAAGTTAAGCGGGTTTGGGTTTGATATAAATGGGTTCGGGTCATAAACGGATCAACCTGTTTAGAACATGTTTATTTTCGGGTCTAAATTATCGTGTTAACCCATTTAACACGACCCATATAAATCTGTTAAGATCCATTTAAATTATTTGTATACCTTTTATTTTAGAATTCTATTAAATTCTCAACTTTATATGTTTTTTTTTTGCTATTATGTTGAATTGATCTATCTTATATTATTACATATTATTATTTAAATAATTAATTGTGTTTAAATGGGTTCTATTAAATAGGTTGAATCACAACATGTTTAATTAAATGTGTTCAAAGTGTCAAGTTAACGGGTTGAACCTAATAACACATATAATTAATCGTGTTTATACGTGTCGTGTCGTGTAACCCGTGTAACAAACGGGTCGTGTTTGGGTTTTGCATATCAAATACGATTATTAATCGTGTCGTGTCTGGGTTTAGTCTAATTGTGTTCGTGTCATAATCGTGTAGACCCGTTTACAATCCGCGAACCCGAATTGTGATGTCTAGTAAAAATAAGAAAATTCTAACAGAAGGATATTTCAGTGTAACGAAACCAAACTAAAGGGTTGTATTAGTATATTTTGTAAACCTCAGAGTGGTGCTAAATAATATGTCAAATCTGAAAAGGAAAATCATATATTTTTTAAACCTCATGATATTACTAGTATAATATGTCAAACTAATGGGAAATAGTATTTACCTCTTATTTTTAGAAGACTGTTTGGAAGTTTGTAAATTGTACATGTTTTTTTTTTAAAAATCAAATTGTACATGTTGTGTTGAGGGGTTCATGCGCATTGCGCAGACCACGAGAATCTCACCAATAACAAAAAAAAATCCACCGCTTTTATGACTCTGTAATCTCCACGTACCCCACATTCTTCGCTTAGCGCAAACCGAGGTTCACCCATTCTTAACCGTCTGATCAAAATACTAATCCAAATCACACCTTCCGTCCCCTCAAATGATCATTGTCCCAATAAAGTGACCACGTCACATTACTAAAAAAAATAAAAATAAAGATATTCTATTTCCAAAAAATAAAAATATTTAATATTATGCACCACCACCCTTTTCTTTTTTTTTTTATTACTTTTATTTCTTGGGGAGTGACTTTTACTTTAAATAATACACAACTAGGAAAAAATTATTTTATTTCAAAAAAAGGA
>CANYLF011691051.1:0-33843 GCA_948193215.1 Bocquillonia castaneifolia | reverse complement strand
TAAGAATTTTTAATTAATTATTTAAAAATATTGAAATTGTTAATCTACTAGGATTAAAAATAAACTTTGTTTCTTCTCTCTGTAAAAAAATAATAAATCTAATTTCACAAATTTCTCTATCATTCAAGCTATTAAAGCAATTATTGAAGATCGAAGACATGATAATTATTATTTTACACTTATTTAGAGTCTATTTAGGTCCTATTTACATTAGGAATAGGGATTAATTAGGTTTTTTAATTAATTTCAGATAATATCAATTGTTTGTGTTTTGTTATGAAATTCAAATTTTTAACTTCAAATTCACCGTTTAACAATGCAAAACTTTGATGTGTCATAACCTGGGCTCAAAGACTTGAAATTGGATGATTCAAAAGGCTAAATTCAAGAGAAAAATGAGATCTTCAACTTTTATAAATAAGTCGTGGCCCACTACAACAAAAAATATCTTTTATGACACTTTTATGGTGACATTTTTTACAAATGTCACTTAAAATTAAATTGATTATATAAAACAATGTTTTTTTTTTAAAATGTCATTAGATCTATTATTCATTGCGATATTTTTTTCAATACAAAGTAACAATTATTTTAAATGTTGCTTTTATTTATTAGTTTTTACAACATTTATATGACATTTGTGAAAAACGTTATTTTAATTTTACCTTTTGTAATAATTGCTTGTAACATTCATTTGAATGTTATTTTAATTCTTACTTCTTGTGACATTTATATAGTGACAATTGAAATAGGTCATTATATTTGTATCTATATTAAAAAATTAAATATTTAAATTTTTATAAATTGCTGTTTAAAATAAAATGCTAGGATATCACACATATATTTTAAAAAGTTCTCATGAATAATATTTAATAAACTAAAATTTTGTAGCTTATAATGAAGATCAACTTGTATGAGAACATATCTAAAAATCTAAATATTTAAAAATAAAATGGCATCCGTAGAATATGGTTGAACCATACAGAATATATAAGTTGCACTTTATTTAATATGATAGTTATAAAATAAATTATACCATTTAATTTTTTTTTTTAAATAGCCACTACCCATAGCCACAAGTTGGATGTGGATCGATTAACTACTTTAAACTTACTTTTCTTAACCCATATCTATAACCACTCTTCTTCAATCCTATCTTAGCTATATTTTTTATCTTTAACTTATCAATTAAAACTTCTTAAAATAAATCAAAATATTCAAGTTTTTAGGTCTATATAAACATAAAATCTAAACCTCTATTATACGTAAATTAATGAGAGATTTTCATTATTTGTCATTTTCTTTCTAGTTCAATATTATTTACAATTGGTACCTTGTTCAAATGAAAAAAAAACTTCCAATATTCATTCTTATTGTCATCTCCGTCCTTTTTAGGGGAATTATTGGCATCTCTCTTATTCATTTCATTGAAGTATTGATTCTTTTTGGTAACTTAAAGTATTTATTTTTGTTTTATTTTTATAATTGCTTTCCGAATTTACTAACTTCTTGTTTTTTTTTTCTTTTTGCAGCACATAATTCTAAGAACTAGGTTTGTAAAATTTATATTTATTAATTTTTTTTATAATACTCTCTATCTCTCTCTCTCTCTCTCTCTCTCTTGTTTGATATAGAAAATTATTAACCATTAAAGTTTAATTTTCTTTCAATTTTTGTTATTTTTATAATTGTAGTTAACCTAGTATAATTTGTTAAAACATGATCGTAGTTTCCTTATGGCTCTCATAAATTATTAGCATATTTTTCCAAAAGAAAAACATTGATTTGAATGATTAAGTATTGAATCCAATTATTAACTTTTTATATTTCTTTATTGCAGGTTGTTGATGAGATTTTCTTTTTGAAGAAAGACAAAGATCTAGATGGTTGCATTTTTTTATGGTTGTATTTTTTTTTTTTAGTTCCTTCCATTTAGACAAATTTGAATTGTAAAAATTTTATTATTTAATGTAACAATCATTGTAATATATGTATAGATTTAATTTAAGCATTGAATTATTTTATGTTGTGCTATAATAATATTCATGGCTAGATTAATCGTCAATTATTATAATATTTATTGAAAATTATAAATAAAAAAGTTTCACTTAAATGCAATAATAAAATTCAAAATAATATATTTAGTATCATAATAAAGTTTTTGTTATAATTATAAGCAACAGCAAAAAAAAAGTAATATAATAAAATTTATTTAATATTAATAAATATCAATATACTGAACTTAATTTAAATATAGTAATAAGCAATCTAGTAAATTTTATATAATTTAAATAAATATTTCAAACAACATTATAAAATTTTCCCCTATTCAATTATGGTAACGATTCATTTATGTTACAATAAATATAATTGTTAATAAATAATATGTAATTATATGATGGTTTTTAATTGTTGTTATAATGTAAGTTTAATAATATTTAATAAATATCATTAAAAAGTATTAAAATGTCACTACAAATGAATACAAACATTTGTGTGAAATGTTACTTTAACACTTAGCAACACCCACCTAAGTGACATTTAAATGACGTTTCTAAAAAATGTTGGTATAAATTTTAAGTGACATTTTTATAGTTTTTAGTAACATTTAATCAATGTCACAGTAGAGTGATTTTGTTCTAGTGTTAGAAGTTATAATCTCGAACTGTATTGTATTACCGTAACATTTTAAAAAATAAAAATTATCACAGGACACCTTTAATTAGTGCACCAACAACTCCGAGACTTATATATGGTGTCCAAAAAGAAATTGCGGACCAACTTATCCTACTAAATTATCCTTAACAATCCAATAAAAAAAATAATCGTTAACAAAAGAATTATGTATTTACTAATTAAATATTTATATTGGCTAAAACTATGTAGATCTAATACAGAATTTCCTAAAATGTAAACTAGGCTGAGCGTTCATCTTCTAGTAATTAGCCCCACTGCATGTACCAAAAAAATTGAACAAAAAAAAAATTTTCAAACTGAAATTATTCATTCGTTAGTTGACTCTTCTCCAACCGGATTCACACGAAAAAAATTACTTTGACATGGTTATTCTTAATGATACTATTTTAAAAAATATATACTCTAAACTAAATTCTAATTTCTATAAGATACTAATTATAATAAAATAATATTAATAAACATATTTTTGAAGGTTCAATATTCAATTCAAATTGAATTGTTCAATTTAGCCATATCTTTTAATTATGTTATATAACTTGAAAGTAGTTATCCACCTTGGGTGGACTGGTACTACCTAAGTGAGTAGAAGGTGAAAGATCTCGACTTCGAGACCCACCTTTGCCAAATTATCAAAACAAAAAATTAAAAGTAGTTATTACATTAAGAAATCTAATATTGTAATTTTTAGAATTATTTGTCAATTATATTATCTATTTATAAAAGAAATTCATATTAAACGTTTTTTTTATAAATATACTAGTCATAAAATATAAGTATAAATATTAATTTTAAAATGTGTATTTTATATAATTTATCATTTTATTCAAATATCCAAACTGTATTATCTCAAAATTTTAGGACAAAATGTGTGTGTGTGTTCTGCAGGTACTTTAACACGTAAAACAATGATCGTGCAATTTATTGCAGCACTTTTTAAAGAAAATTAAATTAATAAGTAGAATATTGCATCAATTGTAAGAGTCATAATATACAATCTTATTTTTTAAAGTATATGTTTAAC
The DNA here is from genome assembly GCA_948193215.1 of Bocquillonia castaneifolia. NCBI lineage: Eukaryota > Viridiplantae > Streptophyta > Magnoliopsida > Malpighiales > Euphorbiaceae > Bocquillonia > Bocquillonia castaneifolia. The sequence goes on along the minus strand of CANYLF011691051.1, from coordinate 30,125 downwards.
TTGTCATCTAAATTAGAACACAATTCCAAATAAATAAGCACATCTTATCTCTTTTAGGTAATCGACATTTGATATTCTGAACCGGTTTGTCTTTTAAAAGTTAAATTTTTTTTTGACAAGTTACAATGATATTTTTTAGTTGAAAAAGTGATCGCAGAGTATTTTTGAAAAAATATTGATAGATTAACATTTCCCATGTAATTATTGAAAGTCTATGATATAATTGTTAAAAGTCGAAAAGTTTAGTATTTTTTTTTGATAATTAGGCCTATATTTTTTTTTATACAATTCTAGTTCCGATTAATAGATTTTTAAAAAATTTGAAGATTGATTCGATTCTAGATTTAACCATATTCAACTCTAATATATGCCAAATAGTGTGTATCTATAAGACAATATATAGTTTTATTTGAAATTTTATTTTATGTAAAACTAAATTTGATATATTAATGTTTTTAAGGCAAAATTGATTTAAATATCCAAAAGAATAATGATTTTTTTTTCAAATATATTATAAGGTAAAATATAGTCTCATTTGGTTACGCAATTTTTTCTAAATCAATCCATCCATCAAAATATTTATTTTATTATTATTGTTTTTATTTCATCATGGTCTAAAACAATGGCATTTTGACAGAATCGCAGCTGATTAACGATTGCGGCACTTTGCCTTTAAGACGGTAGGATATTACATGAAAGTTGCCACCCGAACTGCCATTAGGAACAACTTATTTGATGTGCATGTCAGTTCCTTTTAAGAAATGCAAAGACGTTTTAACCCTAGAGATTCTGTGATCGGACTACCACATTCCTTATTCATTTGCCCTCTTAGGATTATTAAAACATTCATTTCCATTAATAACATGCTCTAAGAAAGCTATTAACAATCATTTAACTTACATTTTACATACATTACATGCCTTTTGTGAGTTTCTATTACAACAAAACAAGGTTCTTTTTAAGAGATCACCGGATCCAATTATTAATCAATTTACATGTAAAAGATGTTATAAACAAGCAATTGAACACAAAAAAAACCTAGGTTTCTACCATTTTTAGCCCATTTTGATTACCAAATAGAGATTACATGTCAATTTCATGCATACCAGCGAATGGTTGGTATAGTTGGTTAACAGCCTTCTGGTTGCTTGATGAGGTCTCAAGTTTGGGCCTCGCCTTCGTTGGGAGAGGGATTTCAGCTGAATACTGGCTCTCTCGCAATGGAATAGTCTGAATTCAAAGGACTTGAGATACCACTCTTGGCATCACCCATAAAAAAAAAGTCAATTTCATGCATTTTAACATTCATCTGAGCCATAAGAAGGATTTAGAGTTACATGAAATCACTTAAATCTTAAGAAACCGACATTTTCAGCCCAAAATACTACCCAACAATAGTGCACCATCTCCAATGCTAGTGTGCACTGCTCCAATGCCACTCTTAGACTGGCGTTTGGCATGCCAACACCAGTCCAGCCCAAAATTCACAAAATTGCACAAAAATTGTGGGAAAACACCAGAAATGCATGGTTTCAAGCCCCTAACCCTAAAAATTATAGAAATAGAGTAGAAAAGAGATGCATGATACAAAATATATGCAAAAATGGAATTTATAACATCACAAACCTAATGTAGCATCTCATGCATATTCCTAATCCTAGGCTAGTAGGACATGCATTTTTCATTCATAATATGCTAATCCAATATATTATACATGTTATAATGATTAAAATATCAAGATAATGTTAGAAGACTTACCTAAAAGCTTGGCAGAAGCTCAGATAACCTTTAGAATGGTTGAGTAGTTTAGTAGAGTTTCCCTCTAGATTATCACGTATAATCAAAGAAATAAGATAAAAACCTTTTTTGCCAAAGAATTAGGCAGAAAACAGGGATTAGAAGATGAATCTGAAGGCCAGAGAAAACAAAGTATGTAATAGAGCTTTCCTTATGATCAATTTGGTGTAAATTGTGAAGTGAACATACGTGCCTTATTTATAGGCAGAGGTAGGGTCAATTATGTGATTATCATATATTGAAATCTCAAATCAAAATTCAAATGGATGTTAATCCCACTTTTGAATTCAGTAATGGTTAATCTGGTTATCAGATGATGATAAAAAAAATCTGGTCTCAAAATTGTATTGCAGGAAGATTAAATCCCTTTTGATTTTGAATTAAGATGGCTGCAGATCTTATTTTGAATTTGAAAATTGATAAAAAAATCTTTGATTTTGATTTAAAAAGGAAGCGTTTAGCCAACTATCATGTTATCTAGAGGTCATCATATGTTTTCAAGTTCAAAAAGTGGTTGGGATATGTCAAATACGTGTGTTTTTTGAATTTCAAATCGTTCTGATCAATTTTGGGTGGGAAGTGGCATTTGGGGGTTTTCCAACGTCATTGTACCATCCTTTACACCTATAACACAAGAGGAAGGCAGGCTTGAGTTATGAAATATTTGTGCAGTGTTGAGGCCCTAAATGACCAAATTAGAAAAATTGTATTAGAGATAAAAAAAAAATGTTCATAACGACCCAAAATATTATATTTGTCATTTCAGGTTATTTCGATAACAAATCATCTAGAATTTGCACGGTTAGGCTTAAAACATTGATTTTTATCTCAAAACATGTTTTTCGAGTTTGAAAATATTTTGGAAAACATTTGTTTGATCAATTAGGGACTCTTACCACTCAATTATGCTACTTGAGCACAAATACTCATCACTGGGCCTCCGAGCTGCTTTGGCATATCCTGCATAAAAAAAAAATTAGGTGTTAACATTTTGCCCCCACTTTGCCGGAGATTTGTAGTATTTACCAATCATATGAAATATGTTGACAAAGTAACTAAACACATGATTTTTAAAAAAGAGTTGTGTACCTCGATATCGGAGTATGAAGTTTTACCTTTGACCTCGATTGTCTGGGTTAAACTCCATAGGGATTATGCATGTGTTGAGTTCCATTGGGGATTTGTACTTTATTGGAGATTCTAAGTGTTTGGATTTGATGCCATTGTGGATCCGTTCTCCACTTAGGGAATGGGTTGTTGAGTTGCTAGTTAGATAGTCATCACCGGATCGTCCAGTTCAATAGGCATCACAGGAATGTTGAATTAATAGCTGTCGTTGGAGGTCTAGATTGGATAGCCATCACCAGGGTGCTGGATGTGTTGAAATCGGATCCACTGGGGAATTTTGGGTTTCTTCTTTACTATATGATAATTTCTCTGTTGCAGATTAAAGTGTACCAATTGTATTGATAACTTTTGCTGGTGGTGCTTTTAATGTGTTGTCTCAGCTCTAGTGAGGAGTCTTTACTCTATTTGGGGATCGATACGTGCTTGGTTTTGACTCAACTAGAGATAGATATATGTTTTAGAATGACATTTTTAGTCAGTGATGCTTCAGATGTCTTTTATCTTTCATGAACTTTCTAGTTCAGACGTAGAATTACTAATCAGATGCCTTAGTTTTTCCTCAGGTGTCTTCTATCTTCAGTAGGTTGTCTAGTTCGGATGCTTGAATACTAATCACACACGCCAGTTTTGCCTCAGATGTCTTCTATCTTTAGCAGGACTGTCTGGTTCGGACGTAGGATGGGCTTGGGACATTCATTGATGCTCTACCAGGGCAATTATATGAGTAGGTAAGTTGTCATTGAACCATCATTTAATGCATGCTTTGATCAAAAGGTGATTTGACACTACCCATACTTTTTTATTGTCATGCGGAGAGTATACTCTTTCCTCGATGTCATTCTCTAATATTAATAGGCAATAATGTATGTGTGAGCGGATCCTTTTTGATGCTGGGATTTACTCCTTAAGTCGGGAGTCACATGACGAGTATATTTTCGAGATGATTAGCATGGTACCTCACCATAAGAGTTTCAGACAACTATACATTGATGAGATAGCCATCCACTCTCTATCTTATGGGCCTCTTTGGGTTGGCGTTATAATCAGATGGCTCGGGCCTTTATACTATATCAGTTGTGTAGTACTTTGTACTGTGATACGAACAATACCTTCTCTCTATACTTCATTCCCATTCTTTAGGATTTTGCTATGATAGGAGGTTATGATTAGTGTTCTCTCGCTCTATCGTAACTGTACTACTAGATGGATAGTGTCTCACAAGGTGGGTTAAAGTTCTATGGATTCTGGCATGCTATACATTTGAGTAAGTTTACTTTCTTGATTGATTGCTTCCTTTATTTTTCATTCCTGACTTGCTTCTTATTTTACAAGTTTGGGCCATTGAGCGAGGCTTGATTAAGGAGTTTGTTCCCATTCAGACCCGACGATCTCTCATACTTCTCGCTTATTGGGGTTTGAACCGGATGTCGATTCATGTCACCACAGTTCATGATAATCATGTGTATCTTAACATGTTGACTTTTGATATGGTAAGAAAATAAACAAACTTGTTAGTTAAAAATTGAAGGGTTTAGTACATTACTTTTATTTCTTACAAATTGATAGGGCTTGGTTCGGTCCTACAGAGCATCTTTCAAGGTATGTGTTTACGGTAAGGGATAAAGACTGGATATGGATTTTACTAGGGATGAGGATATGGTTCCTCAGAGAGAAAGGACAATGCTATAATATACAAGCCACATTCGTAAGGTGCCTCTGGATCTTTCAGTTGGTATGCTTTAAGGATATATGATAACAGACCCAGCACTGACTCAGGCCCTAGAAGACATTCCATGTAGCCACTTCATTGCCCGTGTTAAGGCATATAGGAGGGGTATGGTGAGTTGATGTCTTCCTCGACTTCCTATGAGTGTAGAGAGGCTTACTCAAGTAATACTTCTTCCCTCTTCTTTGATTTTTCTACCTTGTGATGTCTATTTCTAACTCTTGATGACTATGTAGCCTAAGATGGAAGTGATACTTTTTTGACGCTCCTGATGATTTTAAGGTAGAAGATGATGGTGAGAATGCTGGCAAGGGTGCTAATGAGGGTGAGTGTGCTGAGGATGCTGATGTTGGTGCAAACACTGCCACCACCGATCCTGATGAGGCTGGGCCTAGCACTCATATTCGTTCTGCCACGAGGGATACCATTCCCGGTACTAGTACTTCTAGGCACCGTTCTGAGCTTCCCGTTCATAGACATTTGTCTGAAACACTAGAAGAGTGTGTTCTAGGCATACCACTTCCTTTTCTAGCTTCATTGTCTAGCATCAGACTCTTATTGGTCCTATTGAGCATATTATCATTCCAACTTAGCCTTCTATCACCTTTTCTAGAGGATGCACCCATGTGAGTTCCTGCCTAGTTTTGTTTCGACTTTGCCTTCAGTTCTTGCTTTTTAAACTATTTTATTTTTGAGGTTCTGACAGCTGAGGTGGCTCATCTGTCTTCTTATTTTGAGGCCAGTAAGGCCTACACCATGGAGGCTTATAATACATAGAGACATGCCTATGTCCGTGCTTTTTATGTGAATGCATTATTGTGAGCCTGTTGAGGAGATTGAGAGTATTGGGGAGAGGCTTAATGAGACGGCTGTTCCCAGGGGACATGTTTCCCATGATGATATTGATTATGAGGAGGAGGAGGATTCCAAGGATGAGGAAGAGTAGCTTGTTTCTTTAGCTTATGTTGCTTTTTCTATTGTTTACTGACTTTAAACACTTTAGGGTCTAAACCCCCACTTGTAATTGCACTTTATGACTTATCTACAAATGTTATCATGTATGCATGTTTTTATATTATTCTTATAATGCATGTATGAGATGGTGTACATAAAATCCTCCTAGAACATCGAAAACTAAAGAAATAGCCAACTCCCTAGGTCTATTACGTTTGCCCTTTCAACGCCACTAAGGGATTATCATTTGAGGGACAAACACCAGAGGGGGAGTGTGCCTCTGAATGCTTTTTTATCTATGGACTTCCTCCTTAAGCCCAGCAATCTCTTTGTCTTCGACTCTCAACTTTTCCTTGATTTCCAAAAGCAACCTAAGGTCGAATTCCACTAGGTTTGTGGCATGTATTGAAACCAATAGAGGAGGGAATAGATCCCCACCAATTTGTAGAGTCTCCTTTTTTTCAGGGAACTTCAATACTACCTTATTGATCCGATCTTGAATGATGTTTCTGAAAGCCCAACATGCTACAGTGGTATGATTCCAATTGTCATGAAATTTATAGTAGTTTTTCACTTAAGTTCCTAGTTCGAAGGTATCTTATGATTTGCTAGAAAGGTAATGAACTTTTCCTTCACTAGAAAATCAAAGATTTCCTTCATTTTGGATATATCAAAAGTTTGTGAAGAAGTTACACTAATAGCTTAAGGCTTCTTTCATGCTTCTGGAACTTTCTTTACTATCACGGGGTATGTGCAAAGCCGGTTGTAGTCTGCTATGGCTGCCTCCACTAAATTGATTTCTTGATAATAGGTGCCTATAGGTGACTTCTTTTTGGGGTTCGCTTCCCTAAATAGTTCCTCAAATTCTGAGACCTTAGTAGCAAGTTCATAGAAGTCTCGGAACTATATGCCCTAGAACTTTTTATGAAGCTCAATATCCAGCCCCCGCTGAGCCATTTTGACATACTCAGACTCAAGAAGAATGATCTTATAGTGGCTCCTCATTTCTTAAACTTGTTAGTGTATGCATCTACATTATCCCCGGGTCTTTGGGTTACCCTTGAGTGTTTTGCTATGCACACTTTTGATTGAGCCTTGAAAAATTGTGTGTGCAACTGTCTCTCCATGTCTACTTAGGTAAAGATAGTGTTTCTAGGTAGGGAAGCATACCATAGAAAAGGATGGGGCAGTTAGGGAATTAAGGAACATTCTCAACTTTAGATAAGTAAAGTTTTCCATATTTTTCATTTCAATACATTAGATGGTGAACCTTGCAACATGTTCCATCATGAAAAAACCATCTTCCCCAATGAAGTGTGTGAAGTCTAGGATTCTACACCCCCTTAGGTAGGGGTTCTATCTATCAATGTAATATGTGTAAGGTTTGTGAAACTCAGGGTGGCCTACTTGTCTCAAGCCAGGCCCGTAAAGTTCCTGAACAGCATCCCTCAATACATTTATGTCTACTTGCATCTTTGAAGATGGAGGGGGAGGATGATAAGGGTTCCTACCCCCTGAAGCTTGGAAGTAATCCTGTGGAGGCTGGTAGAATTGAAATGAACTTTCCCAAGAACTAGAAGATTTACTTGTAGCCTGAAGTTTTCGATTAGTGGAGAGGCCTGCCTCAATGGTGGATGGCTTGTCTATTGGCTACCTGATCTTTCTCTTTTGGTTTGGTTGCTCTGTGACCTTTGTGGACCATTTTGATGAGGGGGAATGCTCCCCTGATTCACTCCTTCCCCCATAACAAGATGCTCATATCTCTAAGGAGGGATAACATAGCTATCATTGGCTGTAGGAGGAGCTGCCGTTGGAGTTCTGGCCATTTCAACATTCGAGACAACAATTGAGGTGTGGAAGGAGGTCCCTGCCCCCTAGAGCTCTAGGCAACTAGCCTAGTCATTGTTGCACTGTCCTGACTAGGAGACGAGCCTGATCTGGCAGTGGAATGGCCTCCTTCCCTATTTGCCAATGTCTTGTCACCTAAGGCTTTTGCTATAATGCTAATAGTTTATTGGAAACACAGTTGAAGGCCCTTAAGGGACTCCTCGATTCCTTTTGTGATACTACCTGCAAAATATCTGAGTTCAACTTTGAGAAAAGCTTTCGGTATCATCAAGGTCTACCCCTGACTTGTGGACTGGCTCCCACATATAACAGGCTGAAATGAGACATCTGCTCAAAAGCCTCTACTAGTTGAGGAATAATTCCCTAGTGTTCTGCTGTTGTAGGAACATATTCGGCATCCTGAGGTCCCGCCATGGTTTCTTTTCAACTTCTTATTTTTGGTGGCATTTCAGTGTGTCCCACTGAGCATGCCAAAAAGATTGTTGACTTACAATCCTGCTCCTATTTGTGCTTTGCTTGGGTGTGCTAGAGAGTGTAGGTCTCTCAGCCAAATGCTTGACTCTATCAAACAATTTATGGGTGTGGATCCATCCAAAAGTATCCCGCAATGCCATGAGTTATATGATAGTAAATTGTGTAACTATTGAACAATAGGTTGGGCTAAAGACTGGCTGATTTCGGGTTTTAGGAAATGAGTAATTAAGGGCTAGGTACTTTTAAGTAAAAAAATGTAAATTGTGATTAGGAGCTGCCAGAATTTAAGGTGAATTTACGTATTTTATTAAATTCAAAGAACAAGTTACAAAAGCTATAAATTGCATGAAAATAAACAGACTATAGTTGTTAAGGTAGACTGATGCTAAATTGTGATTGTTTGGGTGATTTTTTGCTGAATTTTTTTTGTCTCCTTTCCATCTTCTTCTTCTATCTTTTATACCACCCACGGATCTTGCCACTTGAATGCTAGTTCCTCTTAAAAAATGGCTAGAAACTTAGCCGTTACCAATATTGCACCAATCTCTTATTATCGAAAAATCAGTTATGCACTCTAACAGACCTTCTTAATTATTGAACTACGTGTTATCATCCGTCTTTGATTGCCTTAATGACTCTAACAAATCCCTAATAAAGCTCTACTAATATCTGCATTACTCTTGGTTCTTCTATTATGATCGTGTCTACTTCTCGTAGCTGATATTAATCACGTCCTCCATTTCTTGCCAGGTCTCTAATGGTTCTTAATCTACCATGCAAAGTTTATATTGGTTCTTCAACCTTCTGGTGTTTATGACTTATTGATAAATTGGTTTTATTCAATATAAATCATTAGTATGTATTGAATTTCTTCCCCATTTAAGTCAATTTAGCACTTATTTTGTTATATTTTTGTAATTTGCAGTGTTAAGTGCATATAGGCTCGAACCGGGAAACCTTTGGGAGTTTGGAGCATCCAATGTGTAAATCATTTTGATTTGAAAATCTCCAGATCACAAGGGTATTGAATTTACTTTCATTTACAAAAAGAATCAACTCAATTGGTACTAGAACGAAGGAGATGCAAGTTAAAACTCTAGGAAGTGCTCCGAAAGTCATCTCAAATGTAGCACTAAAACTCCAGGGGTATTTTGGGCATGAAAATGATGGAATCAGAAAAATCTTAAAACATAGAAATTAAAGTAGACATCTTTAACTTCATTTTAGGCTTAATAATTTCTCAATTTGGAGTTTTGATGATTGAGATATGCTCCGTACAAGTTTGGGGGCAGAAGCTGATTTCTCAAAAAAGGAATTAGGCCAGAACCAGACCACAAATCGGACCGGCCTGGTCCGGTTCTAGACAAAACCTCCCATGGCGTGAAGAAGGAAGAAGAAATAGGCCCGAACCAGACCGTGAACCGGACCTCAAACCGGACCGATCTAGTCCGGTTCAGACAAGGAGATAGAAAAGTTTTGGCATTTTTTTGGGTATTCCAAGGGGGTTTTCAAGCATTTTGAGACCCGTGGAGTGGAATATATATATATATATATATAAGCCTAGGAACATCAGTTAAAAGGGAAGAATAAGTGATTTTCTTAGAAAAAACATAAAAAAACTCTTGGTTTTAAAGATTGGTTTGATTGGATTTAAGAGGATTTGCAAGTTTTTGAAGAATGGAGGCTAGCTATTCATTTCTAAGACTAAGTGTTATCTATTCTTGTTTCTTTAAACTAATTTTCTTTTATGTTTATTAGCTATTTTCATGTTTGTGTGATTAATTTTATTATGTTGTGGAACTAAAACCCCTACTAGAGGGATGGATTTGATCTAGTAAGGGGTAATTCCATTTTCCATGGTTTGAATAGTTATTTTATATAGTTGTTCTTGGGTTTTCATTCAATTTAATTTCCAAGTACTTCAATTTACATTATTCTTGCTTGATCACCATGAATTATGTGTTTTAGGATTTGTAATTTAATTGAAAGAATCGATTATTATAATCCGGAATTGGAAATTAAGAGGATTTAGATGTTAACATGGAAACGGTAGTTAAGTTGAATTCAAATTAGAAACTTTGTTTAATGGGTTCAATCATTTAATCGAATTGCATTAAGAGATTGCATTGCTGATTTGATTGGATACATTTTATTGCCTTGACGGAGGATTAAAATATTTTAGAAAAGTTTTGCTTGAATGAAATTTAAACCAAAAAATTGGATTACCCCTCTAGATTATATCTTGAACTCTAGTAATTGATTTTATCGAGTTATTTGTTAAGTTAATTTCTAGTTTAAATTGCTTTTTATCATAAATTTCAATTCAACTTTCATATAATTTACTTTCTTGTTTTTATTGTAACTGTTTAATTTATTTTACAATTTAGCCAATTTATTTTCAAGAATTCAAATAATTAATCAAGGGTATTCGTTTTATGTTTATGCAATCGTGCCTTTAATCGAAAAATTAATTTAAAACGCTTGTCCCTGTGGATCGACCTTGTAATCCGAGTATTACTACTATGATAATCCATACACTTATGGATCATTGTCACTTATAAAAACTTTCTTGTTACTTGTTATGTCTGCGGACACATACACCTTATTCAATAGTGTCGAAAAACATGGAACTACCTGAATCACTCTTCTAGCATCCTTTGATGGGAATTCTAGTAAGGGTCTTGTAGTCCTTAGTCCTTTGACTACCCTTTCCTTTAATTTCTTTCCTAGAATCGGCTATTTGGGGTCGTTTTTCCTATAAAGTGAACTTCTCCAGCATAAGTAAGGTTTCTTACAATACCCAACATCACTAGATTCACATGTTCTCTAATCCAATTTTGTTCATTGGGCCTTTATCTATTTGTGGGCCACATTTTGGGTACAAATAATTACATATGGAAATTTCAGGTTATTTTGATAACCGTGTAAAACGTTATGATAAAAACCATCCCGAATTTGCATGGTTAGTGCTTAAAACGCTGATTTTTCACTCAAAACATGTTTTTTGAGTTTCAAAATGTTTTGGAAAACATTTGTTTGATCAATGAGGGACTCTTGCCTCTCAATTCATGATACTTGAGCAAAAATAGTCATCACTAGGTTTCCAAGCCGCTTCTACATATCCTACATCCAAAAATTAGGTTTTAACATATAGCATATTTTAATTTTTTTATTTCTAGACTTAAATTTCTTAAACAAAAGGTAGTTCATATATTTTGTAAAACATAAACTTAATTCATATATTTTGTAAAACATAAACTATCTAACTAAAGTTAGAAAATAATTTTATACACTTATAGCAAATGTTTAGTTGAATAACCTAAACTTTTTCAAAAAAAAAAATGAAGTGATTAAACAAAGAGAAATTAGGAAGAAATTAAAAAAAATACATTTGAAAAAAATACATTAACTATTTCATACTATAATTTTGGCATAATTGCAAAAACATACACTACCTTTAGAGTGTTTTTCAATTTAATAACTTCTTTTCAATTTTGGTAAAAATATACACCACCTTTCTCATTTTTCCAATTCGATAAATGAGGTAGACCTCCGTTGAAATTGAGTTGACGTGACAACTGGAGATCTCCATGAGTGAAATGCTCCATTTTGCCTTAATACTAAAATGCCAACTATGAAACATAATCTATGGTGCTGATCCAAATATCTGCCAACGATATTCAAGTCTCCAACATCTCCAAATCTCAGTCCCTTTCCGATTACTGGTGCATAAAAATGTGGCTCCTTTCTACCCATAAGTCAAAATCTGGTATTTTCTCATCGGAAACAAAATCTTAACCAATCTGGATACCAGAACATGGTTTCATCTTGCGTCTGCCATGCGTAGAATCAAGGATTCCTCAAAAACCCATAAAATCCATTAAAGATAAAGTTAGTACCCAACATGCATTAACATTCTTAAATCGATGTTTCCACCGTCAAATGGGACATTCAAGTCCGATCATTAAGCCTATGTTACAATTCCTGAACCGAACCAAATTATTCTCTTTTTTTTCTTGATGTTTATTCCTATTTTGCTTAGGCTGATAACCCCAAGAACATTTCTTTTGATTATACTCTTTTTGAATCCAACACTATTACATACAGTGACCCAGCTACTCATTTAACCTATCATAATCTTTTTGACCAAATGATATATGCTACTATTTTTGCAATGAAAAAACTCAGGTACCCAGATACCCGGATCTTTAATGCGGAAATGGGTTGTCCTAATAATGGTGATTTTGACCATATTGGAACAATACCGCAACTTATAATTATAATGTTGTAAAGTGGCTTACGATTAAACCCACCATTGGCACTCCTGCTTGACCTTGATCAGTACTGTTTGCTTTTATCTTCACACTGTTAATGAGAATCAAAAACTAGGTCTGGGTAAAGAGCAGCATGTCGGGTTATTGTGCCCGAATGGATTAAATATTTATGAAATTGATTTAAGTGGAGAGACATCGTAATCGGAATATAAAAAGCCATTTTCAACACCACAAGTAACGAGCTGTATAATATGGTGTGTGGTGGGTAAAGGAGCTACTAATAAAACTATTGTTGCAGAAGCGCTATCGTGTGCTTGTTTACATGGGAATAAAAATTGTGACCCGATTCAACCCAGAAATAGTGTTTTAAACCCGATTCATAAGAAGAAGGTGATAAAGATGGTGGAAATTAGGGGTTTTATAAGCATCAGTTTTTTAATCATAAACTATGTTGTTTCATTGTTGGCATTTTAGTATTAAGGCTAAAGGGTGTGTTTCACACGTGGCAGACCTCCGGTTGCCATGTCAGCTCAATTTCATCGGAGATTTACCCCATGTATCAAATTACAAAAATGTGAAAAATGTATATTTATACCAAAATTAAAAAGACATGCAAAACACTCTTAAGGTGGTGTATTGTTTTGCAATTAAGCCTATAATTTTATAATAAATAGTTAATTTGTTTAAAAGAAATAACTAAATATGTTATTACTATTTAGTGTAATATAATATCATGTAGATTATATTTTAAGAAACTAGTACTATATATTATTGTTTACACCTAATTCTTATGATCCAAAATAGTTTAAGGCTAAATGATAAAATGGAGCAAAGGACCAAGAAAAGCTTAGTCCAATTAGCGAGGGACAAATTAACAGAAATTTTATAGGACTAACAGGTAGGGTCCAAATGGAAGATTGGTCGAAATAAAAGTGAGGAACTGAATGGGCCGTAAGGACCAAGGGTAATAGGAAATGTTTCTTAAGATTGGAGGTGAAAAACCATAGGGTCGAGTAGCATCGTGCCCGATTACAAGTTTTTATCCTTTTTGAAAGGGTAGAATTGGAAGATTAATAAATAGGGAGCCTCAGTAACCTTAGACTCTCACTAGACCTTTGGTTCTTGGCATGTAAGTTAATGATTTTGTGCTTCCATATTTGGTGGGACAATTTTATTCATAGACCTGAGAATGTAGGTAATGGTTTTGGCCATTAATTTTGCTAAAAAAAACTGGAGAACCAAAGTGAGGAATTGGTGTACCCAGCAAAGAAACGTTGGGGAACAACCAGTAACTAGAATTAATTTCTTCATCATGGATGTGATGATGGGTGCAAAGTATTCATCATAAGCGTCCTTAAACTCAAAGTTTACTGGAGAACTATATAGGTTTCCATTAATTGACCATAAGAGATTAAAGCTAATATGGCAAATAACTTAGGTAGATAATGAGAGGAGCCGCTGTGAAAATCGTGGCAATATGGACCTAAGAATTATGCAATTATGGAAGTTCAGATTAGCAAGGGAGACATGACTGAGAAAGTACCAAATATGCAACAATGGGATCATGGGTAACGATTAAATTTTCTAGCCGTTTCTTGTGATGAACCATGAGAAAAACGGGAAGAACTCTGACAGTTATGGAGAGGGAACTTTGTAGATCTTTTACCATAGTGAAAATTATGACATTAAGGCCCCAAGAATTTTGTAGAAATGGATAATAATGCTGACAGAGATGGTGGCTGAGAAAATAGGCAAGTAGAGTAAGAGTTGTGTTTTTAGTTATTTCTTGTGAAGGACTCATTGCAAAGTGAGGGGAATAGCCATTATAAATAGAAGAACTCAATAAAATGCAAAAGGTCTAACACCAATCAAACAATTCACCCAAATTAGTATCATATTAGCTTATCAGTTTAGTTTAGTTTACAGCTTTCTACCAATCTTTTACATATCTAGCTTTGTTATATATATTTAATGTTCAATAAACACATTTCCAGCTTTCACATAGTCAAGTTTGTTAGCTTATTTGACATTTTCAGCTATTAAATAGTCAATTTCTTCAACTTATTCAATTTCTAACTCATTAATTACACAATTATTATATTATCTCAGCTTCAATCCTTCGACATAAACTGGGCTACTTTCATAGCGGAACCAAGCCCATAAATCGTTTGAAAATTTAGGTAATTTGATTGAGACACCTACACTCTCTGACATACTCAAGCAAAACGCAGTACACACACGTGCATGATTGTTAGATTTTACAGCAAACAATTATAATCAATTTGACTCAAATAAATCTGGGTAAGTCATAATAAAAGAATTAAGGCTTATTGACAAAAAAAAAACTTTAGATGACGAGGTAATTTCAAAAGAAAAGAAACTATTATAAATATTATAATATTTTTTAATGCATAAAATTTTTATTAAAGCCTGAAGAGGTGATACCTTAATCTTAAATATAGTGTAATAAAATATATGCTACAATTAGAAGATGAGAAAACTAATACAATAAAAATGCCTTATGACATTTTAATGCCATTATCTGAATAACTATAACATGTTGATACTTACGTACCCTTGGAAAGAAAACAGGACTATAAAAATTGTTCTATATAGAAAATTTAGATTTTATGCATTAGAAGGTCGAAAGATGTATTAAAGATAGAAATTGTTGTAACTAATCTTAATTTATGTTTTAAATTATAAATATTGTATATCTTATCACGTTCTCATCTTTTAGTTATCAACCCATGTATATATTCATTCATGTATATTGTAACCTTACACATAAGATTTATTCTTAATTGAAAACCACCTTCCTAAAGTTGTCTTAGCAAGGTATCAGAGCCTACCTTGGCATCATGGCAAGTTACTCAACACACGACTAACTCTCCACCATGTCTTCTTCTTCCTCTAGCTTCTACAACTATTCTTCATCAAACCTTCTCAATTAAACTTGATAGCAAAAACTATCTTTCTTAGAAGGCTCAGATTTTACCTCTACTTAATTATATAAAAAAATTATCAGGCTTCATTAATGGTTCATGCTCCTTACCACCAAAAACAATTGTCTCATCCTCTGAATTTGATTTCAAAAAAGTTTTACTCTCATAGATGCTCTCTTCCTTTGCTAAAGATGATTTTCCATATGTTATTGGCATTATATTATCTTATGATGTTTGGACGGTTTTGTCAAGTACCTTTGCAATAGTCTCTCAAAATCATAAACTTCAAATTCACATTGAACTTTTGAAACTCAAAAGAATGATTTGTCTATAACTCGATACTTGCAAAGGGCCAAAGCTCTTGCTTGTGAACTACAAGAAATTGGTCAACCGTTATCTTCGACAGAAGTCAATGCGATAATCTATTACAATATTGATAGAATACCACAATATCATTACTTCTCTTAATCAAATAGTTGATCTAATGTCATTTTTTGATCTTGAAAGAGAACTTGTGCCTTATAAAATATTGTTAAAGGGCTTTCAAGACCGTCCTATGGTGAATATAGTACTCAAACAAAACTCTAATTTGGCCTTTTTTTACTGACTCCTACGGTTTCTTCTCAACAATCTTTTTCTCAAAGTCGGTCTTATAACAACCAATATCAAAAGATTAAATCCTCTTCTAGTCCATTTTGTTTTCAAAACCATACTTCTGATTGCTGTAATTTTTGCTACACTTCTCTATGACAACGCTATCAACAGCCTCCTATGCAATTTGAACCACAAGCTCAATACGATTCTACAAGATAATCAAATTTCATTCCACGTGTTTCCTTTGATTAGTTTCGTGTTCTTAGTTAAAGTCTATACGCATCTTAGTAGCTAGACAATAGTGTAAATTATAATGTTACTCCAAATATTTCAACTCTCAATGTGGCCAATGAATACTCTAATTCAGATAAGCTTCATATTGGTGATGGTCAAGGTCACTCCAAATGTCATATTAGTACCATTGTCTTACCTTTAAAATCATATAATCTTCAATTAAATAATGTTTTACATGTTCCTCACTAACAATGATCCACAAATATATGGATTGCTGTAGTATAAACTCGGAGTAGGAGGTCGAATCCACAGGGATAAACGTAGAAAAATTATCTTTCGATTAAATTCACAATTGACATTAAAAGTAAAAACGAATAACCCTTGATTGATTTCTGAAAGTATTTTGAAAACTAAATTAAGCAATGAAATTAAAAACAAGAAAGTAATTTCAATAATTAAAAGCAATTAGAATTGATAAACAACTCAATAAAATAGATACTAGAGTTCAAGATTTCATCTAAAGGGGTAATTCAATTAACAATCAAAATTCATTTAAGCAAGACTTTCCAAAATTATTTTAATCCTCTTTCGAAGGTAGAAAAACATATTCAATTGAACCAGTAATGCGAATCTTTCGATGCAATCTGATTAAAACAATTAAACCCATTAAGCAAATATTTAAATCAAGTTTTGGTTAATTGTTGTTTCTGTATTAATATCTAAATAAGGTCAATTTCCAAATCCGTTTATAATGACCTTTTGAATTCAATTATAAATCCTAAGAAACATAATTCTAGGTGGCCAATCAAGAAATATGTTAATGAAGCTCTTGGAAATTAAATTAAATGAATAAAACATTAAAAACTATTATAAAAATAGAAAATCATCATTGATAATCAAATTATCCCTTACTAGATTGCATCCATCCCTCTAGTAGGGGAATTTAGTTCCCAAACATCATTAAAATACTAAAAATAAGAATAAAATAACAACTAAACATAATTTAATTAACCAAGGAAACAAGAAAGAATGAACTTATTCTTGATTGATTGAACTATGTGCTTCAATTACTTCAAAACCTTGAAAATGTCCTTGAATCCTTGAGCTAGAAATGAATTGTTCTAAGTAAAAATAATTCTTTCTAAACTAAAACAAAAAAACTCTAGATGCGGCTAACGATGAAAAAAAATTGATCTATATATAGTCCTTACTCAAAATACCCTAAAAATAACCTAAAACAACCCAAAAATCATCCACAAACTGGTCAAAATTGCCCCCAAATCAAACCAAACCTCCAAACCTGTGCATAAAAGATGCAAACCGGACAATCCGATCTGACATCCGGTCTGGAATCCGGTCGACTCTTTTTCTACTACCCTCTGTTGAAAATTATGCAAATTGTGCAGACTGGACGGTCCAGTCTGAGATCCAGTCTGGAATCTAGTATGCTCTTTTATTTTGTGTCCTTTGTTGAATTGGCATCCAAGCAAACCGGACCAACCTAGTCCAGTCTGAGATCCGATGTGGAATTCAGTTAGCTAAATTTTCTCTGTTTTAAGCTCCGTTTTGACCCTAGTTAATCCTATTCGTACCTAACATTGCAAATTATAAAATTAGAACAAAGTAAGTGCTAAAATAACTTAAATCATGGAGAAATTGATCAAAATCCTATTGATTTACATAGATTAAAAACTGATTATCACTCACATTGTTAAAAATCTCTTGGCCTTTAAAAATTTTAACACTTATAATTCATGTTTCTTTGAATTTTGAGCAAATTAATTTATTGTGAGTATTAAATTCATAAGAAGGTACTCCTCCAAGGATTGAGTAAAAAAGGATTGCATGCTGTTAACACCTAATTTTTAGATGCAGAAATGTGAAAGCGGCCCAGTGATGATCATTCTTGTTTTAAATAGTATGAATTGAGTTGACAATTGCTTTTTAGAGATTGCATAGCCACAATCAAATTATTTTCTAAGCTTATAAAGCATGTATTACCCAAAAGTTCTGTTTTAAGAATAAACAATACATTTTTTAGATGGTTTTCATCATAACTTTCTTTACGAGTATCGGAATGACTTAAAATTTTGAGGGTTGATAGTTGAGACCATTCTACACATTTTCTCTTTTATACGTTTTTTCAAAATCTGACGTTTAGAGGCCTAAAAGCACACAATGCCACCCTTTAGAGTGGAATTGGGCCCAATGCGACTTGGAGTAGGGCTCAATGCTAATGGCATTAGGCTCAACACCACAAGGAAGACTGGTATTGGGCCCTTAATGCCAGTTGCATAATTTTCAGCATAAAAGGCCCGGTTTCAATCTGTTTCAGCCCGGAATGATTTGTGCGAGCCGTACACTCGTCCCAAGGCCCTATAAGTCAAATTTGACCAAAATATCCTTTGCTTTGGGCTCAAGTCATGGTTTTTAACAAGAAAAGTGATGGTAGTAACCCTAGCTTAAGTTTTAAGTAAGTATGCATATAAATAGCGGTCTAAAACTAGGTTTTAGAAGAAGGACAATAGCTTACACGAATTTTAGGGTTTAGTTTCTTATACTAACACTCTGAATTCATTCATAGCAACAAAACACTTAACTTTTTCAATGGTTTAACACACAAAACTTCTTAAAATTTGACATATTCTTGCATTCAAAGGTGTTTTGAATGCAAGAATATGTCAATTTTTAAAAAGTTTTTTGTGTTAAACCATTGAAAAAGTTAAGTGTTTTATTGCTATGAATGAATTCAGAGTAGTTTTGAAGTATTCAATCCATTGAAGCAACATTCCAGCCATTGTTAAAAAAGCAACATAGAAGTCACTCAAACCAAATCTTAGGGTTATCAAGCGCGTCTAAGCCGATTACTTAAAAGGTAAGTCATCTTTTCCTTTGTGTTTTCATTGTTTTTGCAAGTTTTCATGATTTGCATGTCACAAATGTGTTATTTTATGTGTTTTGATTGCTGTAATTTTCTGTTTGCAAGTTTAAATAATGTTTATGCATGTTTCATTTGCTAAAATGCCATTATATGCCATGTACATGCATTATAATTAAAGAAAGTTACTTTCTTTTCATGATTATTTGTGTTTTATTTCAGATCTACATTATTTGATGTCTTTAAAATATTTTTCACGCATAAAAATTGTTTCGTTTCATGTTTTAAATCATAAAAATCGTTTCTTTTGTGTTTCCATGCATAAAGTTATGTCTTTTTTGTGTTTTGATGAATAAAGTTGCTATCTTTGCGTATTTTAATGCATAAAGTTTGTTTCTTTGCATGTTAATATGTGAAATCATGTTGTTTTAACGTTTTATGTTTAAAGTTTGCATCTTTTGCAAGTTTTACACATAAAGTTTGAATCTTTGCATGTTTTGTATGTAAAGTTTGTGTCTTTTTGTATTTTAAGCATGCCATGGTTAGATCTAGGTTATTTTGTCATGTTTCATTCATTATAATATGTTTTGATGATTGTTTGGTGAGTTTTCGTTATTGTTTGGTCATTTTTCGGGCTTGGTAAACCCGAAAATCATGTTTTTCATTAAATCTTCCATTCTGGTTGGTTCTGGCAACCAACGCCACTGCCAACACCTGTGGGTAAGTAGTGTTGGGCCTAAACGCATGTCCCGTGAGTGGCGTTGGCCCCTGTTTGTGTCTCCCTTATGGCGTTGAGCTTTAAATGGTCGTGTACGGGCCTGTTTGTGAATGTACAGTAGCTTTCACGTGGAATGCAGTGATGAGGTAATCATTCTAAACCTTCTTTGGTAATTTTTTAGGTGTTTTAATGCATGAAATTAATTATTAATGCTAATTTAGTAATCGTTTTAGGTTAAAATTGGTGGAAACCCTAGGCTGTGTTATTGTGTTGATGTGTTATGTGCTTGTTATCACTTATGCATGTTAATTAATCCTAATTAATGGCTAGTAATTGTTAAAATTAACTCTTGTTTATTATTAGAAACTCACCATTGCATGTATGTATGTAAAAGGTAGGTTATAAATTGTTATATGTTTTGTTGCTTTGCTAGAAGGAATGAAGGTTTGTATAATACTAGGAGTATTGGGTAAAGAATTACGCTCTGGAATTGATAAGTCCGATCCTTGAATCTCTAGGGTCAATGCACCTTTCGTATTCTTAAGAGGAATCGAGGTGTACACCTTGTAAGACATTCCCGATGCCGGTTCGGGTGGCAACTACCACTTCAGCCCAGTAGCTGAACACACAGTGCCACAGTTGCTAGTCATGGCTCAGGCTTTGAGGTAAAACCTCCTTGTTTGCAGTTTGGTGACTCCACTAGGGACCTTTGACAGACAAACTTATGATTCAAGTGATTACCAATACTCTTTTTATTATGCTAAACTCTATTTCCTTTGCATTCATACTTATTAAAACACCCTACCTCACGGGTACCATTGGTTAAGTCTCCTATGATTTATAAGAGTTCTTCATAGGAGGCGAAACCAATGACTACCACTCATAGTTGTAATTGTCCTACTATCGCATAACATCCTTGTTATGGTTAATGAGTGATAGTTGATGGGAAATTCAAAGCTAAATGTCCTACCATCACTTGAACCTCTTTTGAAAAAGATAGATGGTTAATGGGAGTTCGCCTTCTATGGGAACCTTTTCTTAGTTGAACCTCACCGAAGCCATGTAATGACCGTAGCAACTTCCTCTAGGACTTACCAAACGATTGCTTTTTAATATGATGCCATGAAGCCATTGTTTTTTGACCTGGTTTAGTGTTATTGCCTTTGAATCAAACCACTAATTGCTACCTATGGGGGTGTCAAGTGTTAGTCTAATTGTACCTGACTAATGAGGCCTTACAGTATAGGATCAGTTAGGATTTAAAAAGAGCCACCTTGATTACTACTTGTGTTGAAGGGATGTTGGTACGTTGGTCTAATTGTACCTAACTGAGGCTAAAACAACCCTCGAGCATAGGAAACATTAAGGACTCGTTGAGAGCAAAGACATAGGATATGGACATGACAAGGACTTATTATTTGGTTTGTATATTGAGAGCCTCTTCCGTGTGCAAATGTGCATACTACGTCGGCAATAACATCCCCATTGATGCGATGGCCCAAGCCAATTCCTAGGAATGTTGACTTGCCAAACGCGTGTGTAGCAGTAATAAGGTTGGAAGGTCTACCACTTGGTAGTACATATGCTTGACTAATGTTTGCTACTTGTGTCCCCTTATAATGCTTGCATTCATGCATACATGTGTACATGCATCATTGCATATACATGTCATAAGCATGCTAACCCCTTGTCTTTCAGCAACATAGATCCTCCTAGTGCATCCTGGACAAGGCAGGGACCACGACTTATTAGAAATCCATAAGAGAAGACACCACAAACTTTGACTCTCCCCAGGCACGATGGCTGGACTGAATGATGATCTTTTAAAAGCTCTACAAGAGATGGTTGAGAATGGAATTAAGAAAGCCTTGAAAGACTGGGATGACCATAGGAATGATGACCGGGATAGCACTAGTGAGGAAGAGGATGACCCTGAAAAGAGGCCTGTGCTTAAGGCTATCAATGCCTTGACTAAGAAGATGGAAAAGCTCCAGGAGTTGGTAAGAGCTAAAGACTTTGATTTTGATAACTTCAGTCTACGAGGCATAGCTGGTCTTCCCCCCCAAATTTAAAATGCTCGATGTGTCCAAGTTCAATGGAGCTAGAGATCCAAGGATGCACCTTAAGAAATACATCACAATCATGTCAACCACTCATTTGAATGTCGAGTAGAAGCTTGGGTTGTTCCCACTCTCTTTAGGAGGAATAGCTTTGGATTGGTACCATGCTCAATCAACAGCCACTCATGGAAGACTCTTAATGAGGCTTTTAGGGAGCAATTCTCTCACAATGCTACCCTAGAAATCTCGTTGCAAGACTTGGAGTTGACGAAGCAAAAGGATGGAGAGTCTTTCTCAGAATTCTTCACTAGATAGAGAAACAAAGATGCCCTTATGAAGAACAAGCCCTCTGAAAAGGATCAAGTTCGAATGATGGTTCGAAATGTCCTTCCAGCTTAGGTGGAAAACTTGCAAATGATGAACCCAAGAAACATTGATGAGCTATACAATTATGGACTTCAAGTTGAGGAAATTGAAGCCATGAAGCATGAGCCCCTGCCAAAAGCTTTAGAAGGACAAGGAGAGCGAGATTCAGACTATGACTCAGACAAGTAAATAGGCATCACCATACCAAACTGAAGTATCCATGTGATCATTAAGTGTCTAGGATTTGCCTCATGTAGCTTAGCACAATAATGACCTTTTGGTTAATGATAGGATGTTTATTTCACTTTATTTTGTTAATTTTTTTCTCAATATCATGATTGCAATTCATTAATAATATTATGAGCTTATTTGACTTCACGTCACTTAATGATTGTTTGTTTAACATTGGTACACAAGACATAGGAAACTTGTTGCACTTGACGTTATTATTAATCTAAAAAAAGGGGAAATTTTCAAAACTCGAATTCGAACTGATTTTTTCAAAGTGTTAATGATCAAGCTTTCAAATCCCTGTTTTAAGTGCATTGATTTTGATATGAATACCAGATTCTTAACATAGTTCCAAAACTCATGAGTGCTTGAGCCTTTATGAGCATTCATTACTTCATGCTCCATTTTTCTTTTCGAGAGTGTCTTGCCTAGGAAGTGTTCATTAGAACTTACCTTCATATACATTTAAAATCCACACGATTATTGGAAGTTTGAAAATGTAGAAGGCACTTAGGATAAACCCTTAGCCTTAAAAGACTACCATGTTTACCTTTAGGAAGCCAAAGTTAAGCCATCATTTCCCTTTTCTTTGACATTCAAATTTACCAATGATAATTAGCCCGATTGCGCCTTTCTCGAAAAATTGTCTATCCTTTTTCAACCCTTTTGTACACTAATTTCTACAACTCCATTGCTATGAAACAACTTGTGCAGTGATTGAATGATGCTAAAGCATTCCTTGGAAAAGTTTTGTCAACAAGGTCATAAATGAAATTGTGAGGTTGCTTGCTCTAAAAAAGAGAATGAAAGAATGAAAAAAGTGATTGAAAAAAAAACAAAGAAAAAGTAAAAGAAAATTCTTAAAAAAGAAAAAAAAAAGAGAAAATGAAGACAAAAGAAAATTAAAAAAAATGAAAAATGATTGAAAAAAGAAAGAGCAAAAAAAATAAGTGCTTAAAAAAAGAAAAATTTTTTGAAAAGAAAGTGAAAAAATAAAGTGAAAAGAAAAAGGAAAATGAGGGCTATGAGCATCCTTGATGTAGTTCCTATTTTGAATACTCTTGACAAGTAAAGCAAGTTGGAATGCATCAATTCATAAGTTGAAATTCTAGGAGTAACAATGCATTTACCCTTTTGTTCCTACCTTACCTAAGCCCCATTACAACCAAATGAAAGATCCTAAGATTTGTACTTTCAATACATTCAAGTGGAGGACTTGTGATTAAGAGGCAAGCATATAGTCGAACCTTCCTATGCTTTGACTTGAATGTAAACACTGCCTCCCAAACACCAAAGAATTTTTCTGAGAACTGTAAGAGTGTTAAGTTGATTGTATACATATTGGAATGTGCAAGAAAAATGATTTTCTCTCTAATTTGGTTTTGGACAACTTTTTCACTAACATTTCCATCAATTGAATTTTTCTAAAAATGAATTTTGACAATCTGAAGGGATGGTTTACGGTATCAGTAATGTCTTGTGTAGTGAGTAAAGTACAATTTTGTACCATTGTTAAAAGAATAAAGATTTACTTTGAGTTTCTGTCAGATTTGCTTATCATGTGATTAGTATGATTGCATTCAAGCTAGAAAAGAAAACATTGGACAAATAAAATGAGACAGATTTGAGACCAACAAGGGTGTATTCGCTAAAGCTACTTGTATGAGACATTCGCCCTATCAATCAACTCTTGAATAAATGCTCGGGGGCAAATCCTTGGCCTGTACCATCCAACGTAGTACCAGATGCTCGGGGGGCAAGTCCTAGGCATGTACCGTCCAACATAGTACTGAATGCTCGGGGGTAGGTCCTTGGTCCGTGTAATCTGATCCAGCACAACAGCAACTATCAAGTTTCCACCATGGACAAAATCTATAGTTCAGGGGTTGATCTCAACATCAGTCAAGTCAACACAGCCCCTCATAATGCCATTGTGTCCTTTACTGGCTTCTACAGACATCTCGATAATCTTCAAAGATTTTCATGAATCTAGGAGGATTCTATGCATGACATTCCACATCCACAACTTCATGCATTTCATGTATCATAAATCACAACATATCATGCACCTATAGGACATAGTATTAGTATAAGAATTCATGTATATAACATTTAACATGTATTAGCTTTCATATCTATTACATGCCAATGCACGACATACACTGGCTTAAGCATAAATTTGTTCCATGCATCCATGTACGACATGCATACATTTACCAAGTAAAAAGCCACTAGAAAAAGCACATGAATGACAACTGAGGTCAATACCATCAATAACAAAGACATTGAAAACCACACTCGGGGGCAAGCAAGTCCAAGTATAATGAAGTCTAATTAGGGGCAAATTTTAGAAGATTATCAAAAATTACAGATGGCTACAGTCATAATGACAAAGAATTATAGAGGAAATGATAGAAATTACAAAAAATAGCAAAAAAATCCTTTTCAAAGGCCTCTTTTCCTACTTCAAATTCTTAAGGCATTTGGAGTAAATCCTGACAATAATATTCTCAGTGAAGTCTAGAAGAGTCAACAGAATTAAAGTATAAGAAGTTGAGGTATGTGTCTAAACTCTATCCCTTTTAAGATAACTTTTCTAGTAGAAGGCCGATAGTTTCGGATGCTTTCCTTGTTGAAGGCCGATAGTGCCTGATGCTTTTCTAGTAGAAGGCCGATAGTGCCGGATGCTTTCCTTGCTGAACACCGATAGTGCTTGATGCTTTTCTAGTAGAAGGCTAATAGTGCCGGACGCTTCACTTGTTGAAGGCCGATAGTGCCGGATGCATTTCCTGCTGAAGGCTAATAGTGCCGGATGCTACTCCTGTTGAAGGCCAATAGTGCCGGATGCATTTCTTGTTGAAGGCCGATAGTGCCGGATGTTATTCCATTCTGAAAGCTGATAATGCTTGATGCTTTCCAACTGAAGGCCGATAGTGCCAAATGTTATTCCTTACTGTAGGCTGATAGTGTCGGATGCTTATTTTACTGAAGACATATAGTGTGAAAGGCTGATAGTGCAATAAGCAAACCCTGTTCAGAATTTTTGGAACTTTATTTGGAACGAAACCCTGATAGCCGAGTTAGGGAAATCCCCAAGGAGTCAAACCGAGGCAGCTGAGGTCCGAGGTAAGATTCTGCACTCCAGAGCTGAGGTACATATTTTTTTCCCAAAAATTATGTGGTTAATTAGTGCTTTGTCATCATTTTTCATATTATTGGTTAATATTCCAAACCTCCGACAAAGTGGGGGCAAACTGTTAACACCTAATTTTTGGATGCAGGAATGTGGAAGTGGCTCGGAGGCCCAATGATGATCATTCATGTTTTAAATAGAATGAATTGAGTTGACAATTGCTTTTTAGAGATTGCATAGCCACAATCAAATCATTTTCTAAGCTTACAAAGCATGTCTTACCCAAAACTTCTGTTTGAAGCATAAATAATGCATTTTTTAGACGGTTTTCATCATAACTTTCTCTATGAGTATTGGAATGGCCTGAAATTTCAAGGGTTGACAATTAAGATTATTCTGCACATTTTCTCTTTTAAATGTTTTTGCAAAATTCAACGTTCAGAGGCCTAAAAGAGCCCAATGCCACTTGGAGTAGGGCTCAACACCACAAGGAAGACTGGCATTGGCCCCTAACTCCAGTTGCATGATTTTCAGCATAAAAGGCTTGGTTTCAACCTGTTTCGGTCCTGAATGATCCATTAAAGCCGTACATGTGTCCCAATGCCCTGTAAGTCAATTTTTGACCAAAATATCCTTTCCTTTGGGCTCAAGTTATAGTTTTTAACAAGGAAAGTGATGGTAGTAACCCTAGATTTAGTTTTAAGCTAGTATGCATATGAATAGTCATCTAAAACTAGGTTTTAGGGGGAGGACAATAGCTTACACAAATTTTAGGGTTTAGTTTCTTATGCTAACACTCTGAATTCATTCATAGCAACAAATCACTTAACTTTTTCAATGGTTCAACATAAAAAAAATTCTTGAAACTTGACATATTCTTGCATTCAAAGGTGTTTTGAAGTATTAAATTCATTCAAGCAACATTCCAGCCATTGTTAAAAAAGCAACTTAGAAGTCACTTAAACTAGATCTGAGGGTTATCAAGCGCTTCTAAGCCGATTACTTGAAAGGTAAGTCATCTTTTTCCTTTGTGTTTTCATTATTTTTGCATGTTTTCATGATTTGCATGTCATAAATGTGTTATTTTGTGTGTTTTGTTTGCTGTAATTTTCTGTTTGCATGTTAAAATAATGTTTATGCATGTTAAAATAATGTTTATGCATGTTTCATTTGCTAAAATGCCATTATATGCCATGTACATGCATTATAATTAATAAAAGTTACTTTCTTTACATTACTCTTTGTGTTTTATATCAAATCTACATTATTTGATGTCTTTAACATGTTTTTCATGCATAAAAATTGTTTCTTTTCATGTTTTAAATCATAAAAATAATTTCTTTTGTGTTTCCATTCATAAAGTTATGTCTTTTTTGTGTTTTGATGAATAAAGTTGGTATCTTTGCGTATTTTAATGCATAAAGTTTATTTCTTTGCATATTAATATGTGAAATCATGTTGTTTTAACGTTTTATGTTTAAAGTTTGCATCTTTTGCAAATTTTACACATAAAGTTTGAATCTTTGAAGGTTTTGTATGTAAAGTTTGTGTTTTTTTGTATTTTAAGCATGCATGATTAGATCTAGGTTGTTTTGTCATGTTTAATGCATTATAATATGTTTTGATGATTTTTTGGTGAGTTTTCGTTATTGTTTGGTCATTTTTCAGGCTTGGTAAACCCGAAAATCACGTTTTTCATCAAATCTGGCAACCAACGGCACTGCCAGGTGTGGCGTTGGGCACCAACGCTTGTGGGTAAGTGGCGTTGGGCCCAAACGCCAGTCCGACGAGTGGCGTTGGCCCCTATTTGTGTGTCCCTTATGGCGTTGGGCTTTAAATGGTCATGTACGGGCTCGTTTATGAATGTACAGTAGCTTTCACGTGGAATGCAACGATGAGGTAAGCGTTCTGAACCTTATTTGGTAATTGTTTAGGTTTTTAACGCATGAAATTGATTATTAATGCTAATTTGGTAATCATTTTAGGTTAAAATTGGTAGAAAGAAACCCTAGGCTATGTTGTTGTGTTAGTGTGTTATGTGTTTGTTGTCACTTATGCATGTTAATTCATCATAATTAATGGCTTGTAATTGTTAAAATTAACCCTTGTTTGTTATTAGAAACTCACCATTGCATGTATGTATGTAAAAGGTAGGTTATAAATTGTTATATGTTTATTGCTTTGTTAGAAGGAATGAAGGTTGGTATACTACTAGGAGTATTGGGTAAAAATCACACTCTGGAATTGATAAGTCCGATCCTTGAATATCTGGGGTCAATGCACCTTTCGTATTCTTAAGAGGAATCGAGGTGTACACATTGTAAGACATTCCCGATGCCGGTTCGGGTGGCAACTACCACTTCAGCCCAGTAGCTGAAGACACAATGCTGCAGTTGCTAGTCATGGCTCAGGCTCTGAGGCAAAACCTCCTTGTCTGCACATGCTCTTCGCACCTCGCCTAAGAAAGCCTTTACTGTTGAACGACTCACAAAGGATGATTGTATATCTTGTTAGGCCATCTTCATCATTGCACTTTTTGATTAATTGTCTAAAAAATTTTTTTTACCATGTTCAAATTCTACTTCAAAGCTATAATCCTCTTGTTATCTAGGAAAATTGGCCAGACTTCCTTTGACCTCTATTAAACATAAAAGCACCAGTTCTTTTGATATTATTCATTCTGCTGTCTAGGCACTTGCACCATTTCTATCTTATTTAGGTCATCGTTATATAGTTATTTTTATTGATGATTACACTCGTTGTACATGGGTGTGTATTTCCTAAAAATAAAAGTGATGTTTATTCTTGTTTTGTTTAGTTTAATGCTCTTATTGAGCGCCAACTTATGCTAAAATCAAAGCCTCTTATTTTGACTAAGGAAGAGAGTATAAAAAGTTGCATAATTATTCAAATTTTTTTGGTATATTACATTGAATAACATATTCATATACATGTACATGAATTAGAATTGTCTAGCTAAAAGAAAAGTTCGTCACTTCATAGATACATGTCTTACACTTATTATGCTAATTGCCCACTTAAATATTTGAACTATGTGTTCTACATGACTATATTCAATATAAATGCACTCCTTTCGCATGTTCTTAACAATCAGTCTCCATATTTTTTTACTTTATAATCACCATCCACATTACCTATAGTTCAAACTATTCTACTGCATGTGGTTTTCCCTTTTCTTTGCCTATATCACTCCTAAAAATTTAATTTTCGTTCACAGCCGTGTGTCTATCTAGGTAGCAATCCTCAACATGCAAGTTTTCTTTGTCTGGACAAAAATTTCGGTCATGTTTATACCTCACGTCAAGTTAAATTTATTTAAAATACTTTTTCTATTCAAATATAACATTGTTGCCTTAATTATATTATCCTCTCAACATTCCTTAACAAATTTGCTTTAACTTTTTAAGCATACAAACTTCTATCATCGCTAGGAAAACTAGGTACCTTTTCATTAATCAACAAATTCAAATTTAAATGTGTTCGCTTACTTTTATTCTCATCCATAGTCTTTTTCTCAACCTTCATAACCTCACACTCTTAATCCAAGTAAGTAATCTAATACACATTGATCACCCAATATTTTATGCAAGTCCTCAGTTTGATGTCAATTGAACCATTCTACCTAGTTTAAATCCATTCATTGATCTTTCCAAGTACACATCATTATATGACCAATATTTATCTCCTACCAAAAATTAAAACACATCTATCTCTTTACCCAAGTCACATTCAGTGACCTTAATGTCCTTCTTCCATGGCTAAATGCTTCATCCACTTAACTCAAAAGTTATCAAAACATGATTACACTCAAAAAAATCAAACCAATAATACTAAATCAATTGCACAAAGAAGGGAACCAATGCAACATTATGCTCATTCAAAATAAAACATGGACACTTGCGCCATGTTCATGTAATGCATATATTGTTAAGAACAAATGAATAATTCTGATTGAAAAAAAATGAATGGTACCATTGATGTTGATATTTAGAGAGTTTGTATTTCTCCCATATTGCCAAGTTACTAAACTTGAGGAACCTTCCAATTCTATATAATGGAAGCCTCACTTTGTTATTAGATCATCCAATTCCAAAGAGAAAAATATTAGAGAGTTAAGTAATTATTTTTGTCCTATTATAAAGAGAGAATTTTTTTAGTGTTTTCTCTTTTATAAATAGAAAGGTTGTAACTCCTATTATTTTCTCATAGTGAAATTCTTTTTCCTTGCCCGTGGTTTTTACCCTATTTTGTTTAGGGGTTTTCCACATAAAATCTGTGTATTTTATTATTCTTTATCTTTATTTTCTCAAATTATTAGCTGTGGTCTAGCTCTATCCGGTCCGTTTTTCTCAACAATTGGTATTAGAGCCATCTGCTTAGCAAGAAATTCCTTAAAATCCTAGTATGCTCTGTGGTTGCAGCTTCATTTAATCTTCCACACCAAAAAAGGGTTTTGAGGTTTCTTTTGGTGCAAAAGAACTTGTGTGCAGTGGTGGGAGCACTTACAATCTGGGAAAGGTTCTTTCTAAGGAGATTGATACTTAAGAGGTCTGCTTGTGACCCACCAATCTTTCCTGGGAACTTACCTAGTGAGTTGTGTTCATTACTACGGTTCATTTTGCAAGCTAAAAGGCACCTTTTGTGATAGAAGCAATGGCGGCAAAATTTGAGATTGAAAAGTTCAACGGGAGAAATTTCTCACTATGAAAATTGAAGATAAAGGCTATCTTGACAAAAGATAGTT
>CANYLF011690464.1:0-15403 GCA_948193215.1 Bocquillonia castaneifolia | reverse complement strand
TGTATATGAGTGTGGGGTGAACATAGATTCACCATTTGAATGTGGATTATTAATCCATTTACGATATGAGATATGTGCTAAGGAATGTGTATAACAACGAGTATGATGTTATGTTTTAATGAACATGGCTCGAGGAGCAAAAGTTTGAAAAAGATTGAGATTGAGAAAGAAGAAAAGTGAATGAATGAAAGAGAAAAGTATTTACTATGAGTAAAGAAATGATGTTGAAGAATTGATGTTGAATAGAAAAGATTCATATATATGTTCTGTTTTAATGATGATTGATCTTTGTTAGAGTTTAATTATTGATTGTGGATTGTGAGAAACGGGTAGTTGCTAAACTATTGAGATTATATGCAGAATGTAAAGTGTTGTGTATGCTTGTGAAGGCTTGAAGTGTGATTGGTATAATAAGAATAAGTGTTCTGGATGTAATGACCTGAATCTGTGATGATTGCTATGCATGTGAGTGTGACTGTTAAGTGGTATGAATACATATGTATTCATGTATTCATGGATAGATGTATTCATTAATGTATTCATTGATGTATTCATGGATAGATGTATTCATTAATGTATTCATTGATGTATTCATGGATAGATGTATTCATTGATAGATAGCTTAGTAAGAAGGTATTGAGGTGTGAATATTTGTTTGTGATTTTATCCCAAGTAGGGTATGCAGCTGCCATAGGGTTTAACCTCAATGGTTGACTTGGTTGACCCTTGACCTTGACCTTGACCTGGACTTGTTGACTTTGTTGACATAATGCATTTTTTTAGGCTTCTTTGAATGCAATTAAGTTCACCATCTTCAAATCAATGTCATCTTCAGTAGCTCCATTATTAGTCATCTTCAAAACAAGAATTCAAGGCTTGCTTAAACTTCTTTGTTCTTGCTTGAGTCATAGGTCCATCATATGTTAAAGGATCATTGTGTATTGGCTTGATTGCATCCTTGGTTGTATCACGACTCCTTCACAATCTTCCCAGGAGGTGATGCTAATTGGTACCCCGACAGAGCTGATTGTTGCGACTATTGTGACTATAGTTGCTACAACTGGTACTCCTGCACCTCTACCGCCTACTATACCTCCAACTTTTACTGTTGCAGGACTTCCACCTATTTCCATCCCTCCTAGTGCTGGAGTTGCTGCTTCATCTGCATCTTCTTCTATTTGGAAGTCATCTTCATCTAGCCCACTCACACCATCCAGTAGTGCTCTAATATCTACTACTCGCACTCTATTAGTGTCTACTGGTCCTACTCCTCCAGTATCTACTACTCCAACTCCTCCAGCATTAACTCTGCCTTTATCTTCGGATGTTAGACCTTCTTATCAACCTAGACCACCTCCAGAAGCTCCATGGACGTCTAGAGTGACTCAATCGACTCAACGAAGTCGAGGTGCGGCTAGACCACCTACAGGCAGAGGTCGAGGTTCTTCTACACCATCTTCTAGGGATACTTTAGCTGATGCTCCCTCCGTTGATGGAAAGTAGCTTTATTGTTAGTATATTTAAAATTTGTATTTCATGTATCGGTTATTATATTCTCACTTGTTTAACACTTTAATGTTTTGTGCAGGAAATTGATCCCTACTTAGCAAACATCCAGGGGTATTACGGACTGCTTTAAGAAGATGCAATTAAAAGAAGGCTACACCTGGAGCAAACTTACAAAGAAGTAGATTGATATTTACATTAAGGAGTTTAGGGAAACATTCAATCAATTCTAATTAGTTATACTTACTTTCAAATGTGTTTCATACTGACTTTTTATTTTTGTAGAAAAACTAGAAATGGAATGTGCTTGATGCTGATTTTAGGAAGACCTGGGAGCACCAAGTAGCTAGTCGATACTCTAACTTCCTCTACAACCATAGGCATTAAAGGACCAAGAAGATCTGTGTCTAGGTAGAGATCTTGAAGGCTTGGGATGAGGAGTGGGCGAAGGAGACTTATTAGACCAAATTCTATATTGCGATGAGGATCAAGCTGAGTAAGCCAGCTGGCCCATGTACAAGACCTTCGTGACACACAGGGGGTAGTCGATCATATGCTGAACATACTGCTACTATAGTAAGCTATTAATTTACCAATTGAAATGAATGATGATTATAATTTCTTTAGATACTTGTAAATAAGATGTAATTTAAGAAATTTCCCATTGTAGGAGGCTGAGACAGGAGAGGCTCCTACTACATTCAAGGTGTTTATGGAGACGCACCTATATCCTAATGATAGATAGCGGTTTTTTGATCAGAGATCAGAGGTGATCTATATAAGTCATTCTTAATTTCACTTCACTATTTGTTTAGTGTTGATTTGAATTGATTTTGTTTAGCTTTAGTAGTAAGAATTTAATTGTTAAAATTGCTTTTAGGTATAAAAATTGTTTTCAAAAAATTTTCAAAATTTGTTTTCGTTTAATTGTTTTTGGGAAAAGTAGTTAGGTTATTGTTTATGTCATTTATGATAGTTGGTTCGTTTGAGGACAAGCTAACATCTAAGTGTGGGGGAATTTGTTGAGAGTTATTTTTATATATGTTTTATGGTCAAAATACCTTATATTTAATGTTATTTTGTTTAAAGAATCGTTGATTTTGATGTTTATTTGCAGATTACTTCGAATTATAAGTTTTTGTTGAAATTCAAGTCAAAATGAGCTAAAAATGACTAATATGACCTCAACATGGGTTGCAACATGGGCTAATAGGTCGTGTTGCAGGTCATGTCACTTGTGAAACTTGATGATGTGATTCAAAATGCAGACAAAAGTGTCCAGAAGTCAACACGGGTTGCAACAAGACCTAATTATGTCGTGTTATGGTCATGTCGCGAGAAAAAGAAGCCAAAAGAAGGAATCCAACCCTAATCTGATTTTGGACTTAAAGATATATATATAAATAGCGAAATACAGCAGAAAACAACAACAATCCTCTCTCTAGAAGAGGGAACTCTCTCTCTACAATAACCATACATAAATTTCACCATTCAAGCAAGATTTCAAGAGGTAGTTCAAGATTGAAGATTCAAGATTCAAGATTAAAAATGGGTTTTCTTTCTTTCTTCATGTTTCTCCCAACTTCTAATTATTGTTTGGGTGTTCTTCTTCCATTCTCCATGAACTAATTTTCTTTTTACAAGTATAGGATGATGTAGTAGATTTTAAACCCTATTTAATTTAATTTGAACTTTCTCCCCAAATCTATGAATTTTGTTGATTTGCATTAATGCTTGATTAAAGCTTGATCACCTTTATTTCATGAATTGAGATAGTTTAATTACTTTATGATATAAGAATTACACAATAGCTCTAATTAACAAAACTCAGAATTATTATTTTCCTTACGATATATGAGTTAATAAGACTTTGGCACTTTAAGGGTTGGTAATTATTGTTTGCCTAAAGGTCTTCTATCTAACCTATTTTGAGCTTGACAACCTCTCTTAAGTATTTAATCAAGTTTTCAAGTGTGCAGGTTAAGTTTCAAAAGGAAAAATTCAATGATTGGAAAAGTGACTTGTAAATCGAACACGAAATGGGCAGGATCACCCACGTGACTGACATGGCGAGGAGCATCGCCTACGCGACTTAGAACGTGATGAATTAGTAAATCTTCTGGATTTTTGGACATTTTTTCATCACGCAAGCAATTGTCTCAATCGCCCACACGATGGTCATTGCCTGTAAGATAGATTCATCAAGAGCAAAAATGAAGAAAACACAGCTTCTGGTCATAAACTTCATTGTGAACATGATGTGATCATCACCAAAGTGATGATGCATTTTCATGAACAAACCAACTCTCACATTCTATTGCGCAGAATACATGGAGGATCATATCCAAGATGCTTCTTGATCACTTGAAGACTTCAGTGGATCGCACACGCGATGGACACCATCGCGCAAGCGATCATAAGTCCAGTAACCATATTTCCATGAGAAATGCAATGACCATTCATCGCGCCAGCAACCATTTCCATCGCTCACGTGATACAAGAATTTTCAAGACCATTGGAGGAATTTTTGAATGTCGCGCTCGTGATCAGTCTATCGCCCACGTGATAGACATAATCATTGCCCTTGTTTAAATTTTTCTATCCATTGGAAACACTTTGATTTGTTTCTAACAGCTAGTTTTTAGGGTTAATGGCTATAAATACCCCTCCTAATTATGTCTAGAGAAAACACACATTCTTAAATAGCCAAAACTCTTGCAAATTATTTCATAAATTCCTTTGTAAAATAAATTCATTTTTGAATTTATTATGTGGTTAGTTAGAGTTCTAGAGCATTTGTTGCTTAGGTTGAGTGATTTTTCTACCTCGTACAAGTGTCAATCTTTGTGAGGATTGGGAAAAACTTGCTTGGGTTTGGTGTTAGCCTTAATAAACACTAGGTTTGGTGTAAGCCTTGGTAAACAGTAGGTTTGGAGAGAACCTTTAAAATTCTCTTTGGAAAGGATGAAGATAGTCTGTTAAATCTTCATTGTAAGGTTTGGAGATGGCCTTAGAAATCTCTATTGTAAAGGTCGTGAGATAGCCTCTGAAATCTCTCTCTAAAGCAATTTTTATTTTCTAATTTAATACCAATTCACCCCCCCTCTTGGGCATTTCATTTGGTATCAGAGTCCAATAGCTCATTCAAACCTTAAGTGGATGCTTGAAGATCATTGAAGATGTCGGGTGATGGCTTTGGAAGCTTGAGACCTTACTTCAATGGAAGTGACTATCCATATTAGAAATTGTGTATGCAATGTTACTTAGATAGTGACCAAATTGATGTTTGGGATCAAGTCTTATATGAATGGACTCTACCAACCACAACCATAGGCGAGGTGACAACAACGCTTGACAGAAAGGATTGGGTGGATGAACATTGAAAAAACAACGGTAAGAACCACAAAGCTATGTCTATTTTACTTGGTTCTTTATCTAGGGAAGAATGTGCTAGGGTATTTCATTGTACTACTGCCCATGCCATATGGACAACAATGGCAAATTATCATGACGGCACAACGGATGTCAAAAACAAGAGGATTAAGCTTCTTGTTTATCAATATGAAACCTTTAAGAGGTAAGCTGATGAGAATGTCACCTCCCTCACCAACCGCCTTCTAGCCTTGGTGGAAGAGCTAAGGAAACTTGGTAAAATTTATAGTCCGGGTGAAGTCAACAAGAAAATTCTTAGGTCATTGCCTAGGAAGAAGTTTGAGGCTAAAATTTTTTCACTTGCAGACTCCAAGGATCTCTCCACATGAGAACCGATGAACTCATAGGTAATCTCTTAATCTATGAGATGAACTATGATGAAGATAAAAAGCTAGAAGCAAGTGAGAGGAAAGAAGAAAAGAAGAAAAAAATCTCCATCAAAGCCTCTCAAGATGAAGAAGGCGAAAATGAAGAAGGAAAGAGTGGCCCCAATGAAGAACAATTGGTATTGCTCTCCAAGAGAGTAATAAGGATGATTCAAGAAAGAAAGGGGTCATCTATCAAAAGTAAGGAAAGGAGGAGAAACAAAGAAAACTTTAAAAAAAGTGGCTCCTCAATGAAGTGCTTTTAATGTGGCAAGAAAGGGCACATCAAACCGGATTGTCCTACACTCAAAGGAATGCACAAGAAAAGCTTTAGTGCCAGATGGGATGAAAATGAACAACCTTCTTTCTCTTCACAAGAAGATGATGAAAGTGAAGATGAGAGTGAGGATGAAGTCGCCAACCTTGCATTCATGGCCATAGAGGACTCTTCTAGTGAGGTAATTATTTATTACTTACCATTTCTTCCTTCTTATACTTCAGATTGTAGTAGTGATGATGATCCCATTGAACTCATTAAAGATCTTAACACCCAATGTACTCGCCTCCAATGTGAAAATATTGAAGCTAAAAAACTTTCTGTGGCAAGTAATAGGGGAGTTAATCAGTTAAGAGCACAAGTAGAGGCACTTAAACTTTCCCTAGGAGAGCTTAAAGGTCAAATACTTGCTTCTCAATTTAAACTCTCTTCAATGAAGACTCTTGTAAAAGAGAATGACAATTGAAAGGTGAGGTAGAAGAATTGAGAGAATCCATTATCAAATTTCATAAGGGCAAGGAGAATCTTGATACCTTATTGGTGTCACAAAGACCTTCCCTTGTGAGTCATGGCTTGGGATTCAATGAATGCTCAACATCTTGTGGGACTTCTAGTACCACATTTGTTAAATCATCATCAGCACCACAAACTTCTAATGTTGATGCTGCTAAGACCAAGGGTCAGAAGCCTAAGTCTAAGCAAGGAGATAAGCCATCCAATGGCTCATTGGCCAAGAGAACTAAAACCTCTCAAGGCAAACCCAAAGGAAAGCCACAAGGCAAGTCTAATGACAAGCCTCAAGGCAAACCTAAGGCAAGCCAATCTTTAAGGGCCAAACTCTAAAGAAACATCACACAAAGAAAAAGGCCTTGAGCAAAAAGACCTCCTCTCCTAATGGTCCATATCATTATTGCATGAAACATGGGCACATTAATGTGTTTTGCCTTGTTAGGAGGGAGAAACTTGGCTTAGGTACTTTTGTTCATGCTAACCCTCAAGGACCCAAACTTGTTTTGGTACCTAAAACAAAGAATTAATTTTCTTTTGTAGGTATGCTTGAAAACCTCAATGGGAGCAAGTGAATGGTATCTTGATAGTGGATGCTTCAAGCACATGACCGGTGAGAAAAGTCTATTCTCTAAATTAGAGATGAAAAATGGAGGATCGGTAGTGTTTGGTGGTAATGCCAAAAGGTAAAGTTATTAGCATTGGCACAATTCCTAAAGAATCCTCTACTTGTATTGAAAATGTGCTTCTTGTTATTGGTTTAAAGCAGAACCTCCTTAGTATAAGTCAATTGTGTGATAAAGGTTTCAAAGTTACTTTTGATTTGAATACTTGCCTAGTCACCAAATCTTTGGATGATGAAGTAGTATTCAAGGGCAAAAGAACTAACAATGTCTATACAATTGACCTATACAACCTTACTAACAAAAATGTGAAGTGTCTTATGTCTAGTAGTAATGATGCTTGGCTTTGGCATAGAAGGCTTGGCCATGCTAGCATGGATTTGATTGATAGCCTAACAAAGTGAGAGCTTGTAAGAGATTTACCAAAAATCAAATTCTATAAAGACAAGATATGTGGAACTTGTCAAAAGGGAAAACAAGCAAAATCCTCCTTCAAGCCAAAGAGCCAAGTAAGTACTACTAGATCACTTGAATTACTTCATATGGATTTGGTTGGACCTTCACAAGTAGCTAGCTTGAGTGGAAAACACTACACTTATGTCATTGTTGATGACTACTCTAGGTTTTGTTGGGTTGCATTCCTTGCTTATAAGAATGATGCTATTGAAACTTTTAAATGTTTTTGATGCTTTTGAAACTTTTAAATGTTTTGTAAAATGTGTTCAAAATGAAAAAACATATTTTATAACTTTCTTGAGGAGTGATCATGGAAAAGAATTTGAAAATGAAGCATTTAAAAAGTTTTGTTCTAAAAGAGGTATTCCAAAATGGATGAAGGAATCTTTTTAGGCTATTCCAACTCAAGCAAAGCTTATAGAGTCTTTAATAAAAGAACTCTAATTGTTGCAGAGTCCATGCACGTTACCTTTGATGAATCTAGTAAACTTGATCTTGTGAAAGGTAGTGTTTCTTGTGATGAAATTATAGGTTATCTTGATAAGTTCAACATTGGAGGAGATGAAACTCAAAGTAAAAAGGAGCTTAACAAGGATGATGAACCACAAGAACAACATGCATTAGAAGAAACAAGAGATGATCAAGCACATGTGGATCACCAACAAGTGCATAGAGATCTTCCAAAG
Source organism: Bocquillonia castaneifolia (assembly GCA_948193215.1). NCBI lineage: Eukaryota > Viridiplantae > Streptophyta > Magnoliopsida > Malpighiales > Euphorbiaceae > Bocquillonia > Bocquillonia castaneifolia. The sequence goes on along the minus strand of CANYLF011690464.1, from coordinate 7,551 downwards.
GAATGGAGATTCTCTAAGGATCATCCCAAGGACAACATTATTAGTGAGACCTCTAAGGATGTAAGTACTCAAAACTAACTTAAACTCTTAGATTCAAATCTTGTATTCCTTTCTCAAATTGAGCCTAAAAATGTTAATGAGGCACTTCAAGAGGAGAGTTGGATACCTGCTATGCACGAAGAACTCAATCCATTTAAGAGGAATAAGGTTTGGGACTTAGTTCCTAGACTTAAGGATCATCCAATTATTGGTACTAAATGGGTGTTTAGGAACAAATTGGATGAGCAACGTCAAGTCACTAAAAACAAAGCCCGATTGGTTGCCAAAGGCTATAACCAAGAAGAAGGCATTGACTATGATAACACTTTTGCACTTGTTGCAAGATTGGAAGCCATTAGGATTCTTTTAGCATTTGCATATTTCATGGATTTGAAACTTTTTCAAATGGATGTTAAGAGTGCTTTTCTAAGTGGTTTCATTGAAGAGGAAGTGTATGTTGAATAACCTCCCGGTTTTGAAGGTTTTGATTTTCCAAATCATGTTTTCAAACTAACAAAGGCCTTATATTGTTTGAAACAAGCTCCTAGAGCTTGGTTTGAAAGGCTTAGTTCATTTCTTTGCAAAAATAGTTTTGAAAAAGAGAAGGTTGACACAACTCTCTTCATAAAAAGACATAAAAATGATATGCTCATTACCCAAATTTATGTTGATATTATATTTGATGCTACTAATGAAAAACTTTGCCAAGAATTTGCTAAGTGTATGACTAGGGAATTTGAGATGAGCATGATGAGAGAGCTCAAGTTCTTCCTAGGACTTCAAATCAAGCAAGGCAAATAGGGGATATTCATCAACCAAGCCAAATAAACCAAAGAGTTTATCAAAAGATTTGGCATGGAAGGTTGCAAGACAAGCAAAATCCCCATGAGCACAAGAACAAAATTGAAGAAGGATGAAAATGGTACGAGTGTAGATGAAAAGAAATATAGAGGTATGATCGGCTCACTTCTTTATTTAACTTCATCTGGACTTGATATTATGTATGCTACATGTTTATGTGCTTGTTTTCAAACATGTCCTAAAGAATCACATTTGCATGCCATCAAAAGGATTTTGAAATATTTGCACGTCACAATGCATTTAGGACTATGGTATCCTAAGAGTGTTTCTTTTGATCTAGTTGCATACTCGAATTTGGATTATGCCGGTAGCTTGATGGATAGAAAAAGTACTTCTGGTACTTGTCAACTACTTGGTAATTGCTTAGCTTCATGGTGTTCTAAGAAACAAGTTAGTGTTGCTTTGTCAACCGCTGATGCTAAATATGTAGTGGCGGGTTATTGTGGATCACAAGTTTTATGGATGAAACAACAATTGAAAGATTATGGATTAACTATTGATCACATTCCCATCAAATGTGATAATACTAGTGCAATTCAACACTCTAGGAGTTTCAAAGAACCCAATTCAACACTCTAGGGGTAAGCACATAGTTATTAGACATCATTTTTTTAGAGATCATGTGCAAAAAGGTGATGTTGTACTGGAATTTATTGATATAGCTGACCAATTAGCCGATATTTTCATAAAACCTCTCAATGAAGTACGCATGAACTTCATTAAGAGTGAACTAGGGATACTTAATGGATGCTCTCTTTAATTTTCATATGTTTTGAGATACTTGGTATAAAACCATATCACATATGTTATGAGACATAATAGGTAATCCTTTGGCTTACTTAAATGGTTCTTAGGACACATATAAAGTCATAAAACAAGTAATGGCACTTATGGCATGAGAATTCAACGTTTTATATTAAAAATTGTCTTGAAACCTCTGAGTCACGTGGAAGATTGCCTAACCACGTACGAGACCCAGAGTGAATTTTTACTCAAAAAGAATTTCAAGGCCTAATCGCGCAAAAGATGCTTTGCATCACCTACGTGATGATAATATTTTCTTAAGGTAATTTTTGTTTTTATATCGCGTACAAGATGCCTTACGTCACCACGGTGATATAACCTTAACAAAAGGTTCAAAATTTTTGATTCAATCTATCGCGTACAAGATCTTTGAATCGCATACGTGATCAACTTTTTTTTTTCATTTGATGTTAAATGGTCACGTGAGAAATGATCCTCATTCTCATCGTGATTGAGCAAAATTTTTGAATTAGAACTTCTGTTTCTTTTATCGCGTAAGCAATCAACACCATCGCGCAAGCGATGAATCCACTTTTAAAAATGTTTTTGAGATTTTTTAAATATCGCATCCATAATACTCCATTGCATGATCGATGATCATTGATTTTTCAAAAAAAATTAGTCGTTACTAGCTATTGTGAAACGACTCGTTTTGATTTTCTCCCAGATTTTATGCATAATAAGCCCATATATGCCTATATATACTCATTACAACATATGTGAGAAGGTTTACAACCTTTTATCTTAATTAAAGTCTATTTTCTCATTATTTCTCTTCTACTCCTCCCTCATGGTCTTGAGTTTCTCTACTTTTGATCTATTTTCTGCATTCTTTTTCCATCTAAACACGAAAATGACTACGAAGCAAAGAGCTGGTCGAGGTTTTGTTGATGATTTGGCCAAACATCCATATAAAAAAGGTTATATACACTACCTCCCCTAGTGAAAATGAACCCATTTCAGCCTTTCTTTCACCAAAACAAAAGGAAGCACTTTCAAAGTCTAAACCTCAGCCTTCATCAAAGAAGAAGATAGTTGCAAGAAAGGACAAAGGAAAAGAAAAGGTCCAAGAAGCTCCTAAGGCTCCAGAACAACCTCAAAAAATAAGACCCACGGGGATTGTTATTGGTGCTTCTCCACAAGCATAGCCTTCTCCTCCTCTAGTTAGTGCCTCTAAAATTGTGGAAGACTTCTTAAAAGGAGAAGAGTTAGAGGAATATCACAAGCTAAGTGATAAAGCTATTATGGAGAAAAAAAAAGGTTATTGAAGCTGCCATCAAAGACCTCAGAATCAAGGATGAGATTGAGGGATACCTTCAAAACCTGAGCTGGACAACCTTTGCTAGGCCTAAGTATAATTGCTATAAGAACTTGCTTTGGAGTTCTTTTCAACCTCCAAAGGGGATAAAAAAAGGGTGATAAGGAATTAGGATCTTATATCTGCCAAATTCAGTTATTTGGAAAGAAGGTTGTAATGCCAAAATTGGCCTGGGATACATGTTTGGTTTCTCAAAGGTAGGCATTATAAAATTCAACAAATCAGAAATGGACATTAGACAATTCTAGAGAGAAATTTCTGGTTCAAAATCCTTCAAACCAGCAACCTCTCCATCAAAATGCCTCAACACCTTTGGGCTCTATGTCCTTCACAAGATTATTTAAAACACAGTTTTCTACAGGAGAGATGGGAATGACAAGGTAACATAAAAGGATCTGCTATTTATGCATTGTGCTATCCACAACAAGCCCATTCAAACAACTTACTTCTTCATTGATCACCTCCTTGCGTTAAGTGGCAAAGGATCAACTATACTGGCTGCTTCATACATCTCTCAAATTGCATACTTTTTCAAGTTTGATCTTGAAAAACCCCAAGCCTACCCTCTTCTTGGTGAGCTCAGACTTGCTAGAGGCTACTTGGACCTCTCATCTTTCATTCATAAGATGAAAATAGTGGCTAAAGAAGGGGATAACTTTATGTACCTTGGGGCAGTAGCAAATGAAGATGAGAGCAAAGAAAAATTAGAAAAGAAGAAGAAGATCAAAGAAGCTGCTAAGAAGGGCAAAGAAGTAGCTGAAGGTGAGCAAGATGCAGAAACTGAAGAAGAAGAGGAAGAAGAGGATGAAAACATCAAGAAAATTGAATTTATGCTCAACACTCTTAACAAAATGGTTAGAATGATGGTTGATCATGAAAATTGGCAAAAAAGGGTGGACAAGCAACTGGTTCAACACAATATAGAGCTTCTTAGGATTTCTAGAACTATCTAAGAAATCAAGAAAGCTCAAAAACCACCCAAAGCGAAACCAACCTCCTCCATTTAACTCTTAGTCATTCATGCATTTTCATCATCATTTTTCACAATTTTGTGATTGTTTGTTATTGCATATCTTTCTTAATGAAAATTGATGATTTATCATCCTAAATGTTTTATCCTTGATTTATATTTTGCTCCTTAATGCTTTTATACTTATATGTTTTTACCACAATTTTGTATATTTTTTAGTTGACAAAGGGGAAGAATTTTTGGATTCCATTTCTGTGCAAGGAGAAATGGATTGAAATTAACACCTCTTTATTTGATGCATAAGTTGAGGGGGAGCTATTTCAATCAACTCACACAGTTGATTGAATGTCTTGAATTTAAATTTGTTTTTAGGTTATCAAACTCATAAAGGGGGGTATTGTTGGCCTAAATGTCTTCATCTAACCTATTTTGAGCTTAACAACCTCTCTTAAGTATTTAATCAAGTTTCCAAGTGTGTAGGTTGAGTTTCAAAAGGAAAAATTCAATGATTGGAAAAGTGACTTGTAAATCGCCCATGAAATGTGTAGGGTCAGCCACGCGACTAACATCACTAGGAGCATCGCCTACACGACTCAAAATGTGATGAACTAGCAACTCTTCTGGATCTTTGGACATTATTTCATCATACTAGAGATTGTCACAATCGCCCACGCGATGGTCATCACCTACATGATAGATTCATCAAAAGAAAAAATGAAGAAAACACAGCTTCTGGTCATAAACTTCATCACGCACATGATGTGATCATCACCAACGTAATGATGCATTTGCATGAACGAACTAACTCTCACATTCTATCACGCAGAATACATGAGGGATCGCATTCAAGATGCCTCTTGATCACTTGAAGACTTCAGTGGATCGCCCATACGATTGACACTATCGCACAAGCGATCATAAGTCCAGTAACCACATTTCCTTGAGAAATGCAATGAGCATTCATCGCGCCAGCGACCATTTCCATTACCCATGTTATATAAGAATTTTCAAGACCTTTGGAGGAATTTTTGATTGTCGCGCAAGTGATCAGTCTATCGCCCACGCGATAGACATAATCATTGCCTTTGTTCAAATTTTTCTATCCTTTGGAAACACTTTGATTTATTTATAATAGCTAGTTTTTAGGGTTAATGGCTATAAATACCCCTCCTAATTGTGTCTAGAAATAACACACATTCTTAGATAGCCAAAACTCTTGCAAATTATTTTCTAAATTTCTTTGTAAAAAAAATTCATTTGTGAATTTATTGTGTGGCTAGTTAGAGCTCTAGAGCATTTTTTACTTAGGTTGAGTGATTTTTCTACCTTGTACAAGTGTCAAGCTTTGTGAGGATTGGGAAACACTTGGTTGGGTTTGGTGTTAGCCTTAGTAAACACTAGGTTTGGTGTTAGCTTTAGTAAACACTAGGTTTGGTGTAAGCCTTGGTAAACACTAGGTTTAGAGAAAGCCTTTAAAATTCTCTTTGTAAAGGTTGAAGATAGCTTGTTAAATATTCATTGTAAAGGTTGGAGATAGCCTTAGAAATCTCTATTGTAAAGGTCATGAGATAGCCTCTAAAATCTCACTTTGTAAAGGTTGGAGATAGCCTATTAAATCTCCTTGTAATCCATTTGTGCTAGTGGAACCCCTAATTGTGCATTTAGGGGAAGTGGACATAGGTATTAATTGAACATGATGCATATGTATTAATTGATCCAGGATCAACATGTTCATTTATTTCTGAAGAGTTTGCATTGCGTGTGCATGGTAGAATAGAACCATTGGGGTGTGAAATTTGTGTTTCTATGCCTGCTGGGGGAGTTATAGTGGTAAATACTGTGATGAGGGCATGTCCTATTTTACTTAATGGTTAAACAATATTTGTGGATTTGGTGGTAATTAATCTTCGGGATTATGAGGTGATTTTAGGAATGGATTGGTTGTCGAGCAATCATGCTATTCTTGACTGTCAAACTAAAGAAGTTAGTATGAAGATAAATGGCAAGATGAAAATTGAATTTACGGGAAAAAGGAAGATTTTGCCTAATTGTTTAGTTTCTGTAATTACTGCATCTCAGATGATTAAGGCAGGGTGTGATGCTTATCTTGTAAATGTGGTAGATACTACAGTTTTTAGTTCAGGGGTTTCAGATGTGCAAATTATCAAGGAGTATCAAGATGTGTTTCCGGAAGAGTTATCAGGACTACCACCATATCGAGAGGTTGATTTTGAGATTGAGATGATTTCGGAAGTTGCACCTATTTCGATAGCACCTTATAGAATGGCACCAGCAGAATTGCAAGAATTTAAAAAGTAACTTGAAGAATTATTGGAGAAGGGGTACATTAGATCCAGTATCTCACCTTGGGGAGCTCCGGTGTTAGTTGTAAAGAAAAAGGATGGAAGCTTGCGACTTTGTATTGATTATATAAGATTGAATCAAGTCACTATCAAGAACAAGTATCCATTTGCCCAAAATTGATGACTTACTTGATCAACTTAGGGGAGCTTCGGTATTCTCTAAAATTGATTTACGGTCTGGTTATTGGCAGTTGCGAGTTGGTGAGAGCTCTATACCCAAGACAGGATTCAGAACACGGTACGGACACTATGAGTTTATTGCGATGCCATTTGAGTTAACCAATGCGCTTGCTGCTTTTATGTCATTAATGAATAACATTTTCCAACCATACTTAGATCAGTTTGTGATTGTTTTCATTGATGACATATTAGTATACTCTCCTAGTCATGAACAACATGAAAATCGTTTGAGGGTTGTTTTGCAAGTTTTGAGGGAGAAACATTCGTATGCTAAGTTTAGCAAGTGTGAGTTTTAGAAGGATGAAATTTCATTTCTAGGGCATATAATATCTGCACAGGGAGTTCAGCCTGATCCGTCAAAAGTTAAAGCAATTGAAGAATGGGAAGCACCGAAGAATGTGTTAGAAGTTCATAGTTTCTTGGGACTGGCAGGATATTACATGCGGTTTGTGAATGACTTTTCTATAGTTGTAAAGCCGTTGATGAATCTATTGAAGAAGCAAGTCACATTCCAGTGGACAGACAGGTGTCAAGCTAGTTTTGAGGAGTTGAAGCATCGATTGACTTCCTCACCTATACTTATATTACCTAAACTGGGTGGACAGTATGTTGTGTATACAAATTCATCGTTGAACGGGTTAGGATGTGTTTTAATGCAAGATGGCCATGTGATAGCTTATGCATCCAGACAGCTCAGACCACATGAACAGAATTACCCCAAACATGACTTGGAGCTTGCAGCTATCATCCATGCTTTGAAGACTTGGAGACATTATTTGAATGGTGAGACTTTCCATATTTTTACTGATCATAAAAGTTTGAAATACATACCTACGCAGAAAGAGTTAGATCTCCGACAACAAAGGTGGATGGAATTTGTCACGGCCTAGTTTCTAGATTAGGGGATAAACACTAATCATATCATGACAATTGCACCATAATTGTATGTAATGCATTGCATAATATTGATTGGTAGAGTAATTTTTGGGAACATCTAGGTTTTATGGAAGTTTGGG
>CANYLF011690327.1:0-14952 GCA_948193215.1 Bocquillonia castaneifolia | reverse complement strand
TATATGTGACAGTGGTTGATGTGGTAGAAGAAAGAGGGAAGGAAGTTGCATCCATTGTTCAGAAACTGCATAATGCAAAGTTCCATAAAAACAAATTGGAACTGGAATTCCCTACTGCCATGTTTATAAGATGTGATGTCACAAACACAAGTAAGTTAGTTAATTTGAATGTCAGAGGTTGTTAATTTACTCTTCAACACACAGGAATTCTATGGATGCAGGAGATTTATGTGCTGCTTTTGAGAAGCATGTAGCAACCTATGGAGGACTAGATATATGCATCAATAGTGCTGGTATCGGCACTACAATACCTTTCTATAAAGATCAAACTGATGGCTCTCTTTCATGGAGGCATACCATTAATGTCAACCTACTTGCACTAATTGATTGTACTCGCCTTGCGGTACGTATATCTCATTGATTTTGCTCACTCTGCCAAAATAAACCTTATATATTTGTCTTCATGAACAATTAACAGATAAATGCAATGAAAGCTGGGAAAAATCCAGGAGGAGTCATTATAAATGTGGCTTCTGCTTCAGGTCTTTATCCAATGCCTATTAACCCCATCTATTCTGCTTCCAAAGGTGCTTTCTTTCTTCTGATTGTTAATACTTGATAATTATTTTTTTACTCATCTATCAAAAAACTCTACTTAGTGGCCTTTATTAATTCCTCCATCGCAGGTGGTGTTGTAATGTTTACCAGATCACTTGTCCCATACAAGAAAAAGGGCATTCGCATCAATGCTCTTTGTCCTCAGGTAATAATTAATTCAAATGACATTAATTTTCCTTCTCTTTCATCTTCTCTGCTGGCTGGTTTAGTTGAATTTTCTTCCTCTAAAATAATTCTATATAATATATATTGTACAATTTTCTTCACCACCCACTTACCTTTCAACTGGGGCTGGGGGCATGCCCTGCCCCAAGTCTCCTTGTAAATACGGGGGGTAAAAATTATTTTCGCCCTTACTACAAACATTATTTTTACTCTCTACAAGTTAATAGTCACAACAAAATTCTATTCTCTTTTGATCCTTAATATATATTACTTATACACACACATATAAAAGTATTATACTCTAATTAAATTTTAATTTACTTTTAAATTCTTTAATATATAATCTAGAGATAATTTTTTTGATAGTTTTTACTACCCTGGGTATCCAGAGCCCCGATTAGTCTCTGGTCGAGTGAGTCCCACTTTGGAAGCACACTCTCCCCATCCGACCCTAAGGATATTTACATATTATTTTTTTTATATATATAGTTTAGTAAAAAAAATTTATAGCTTTACTAAAAACATTAATTCCAGTTTTATCTATCTATAATTAATCATCCTGTGAGAGTACACATGATCACTTGTAATGTGCATTAATTTCAAGTAAATTAAATGGTTGAATAAATTGCAGTTTGTTAAAACGGATATGGGATTACAAGTGTCTTCTAAATTGGTTGATATGATGGGAGGCTTTATTCCTATGCAAATGATCATCAAAGGTATACACACGCACACTTCAATGGCAAACTTTCTTGCCGGTTATACAAGGATGTAAGTGGATGTTGCGATGCTAATATTATTAGTACTTTAATCTATAAAATTTCAGGTGCTTTTGAGCTTATTGGAGATGAGAATAGAGCTGGTTGTTGCCTATGGATATCAAATAGTAGAGGGATGGTGTATTGGCCTACTCATGAAGAAGAAGCAAAATACTTGGTGGGTAAGAGTAACACTTCTTCAGCTATTTCCAGCAGGAAATGGGTGTCATTATCAGACATACATCTCCCTCAGACCTTTGAAAAAATGTGAGGAATTCTTTTCAATTCCTTATTGTTTATGGGACTTTATGATCTTATATAATTTCACAAAATTAATTACATGAGTTGCAGATGTATAAAATTTTCCCTCCATCAGTAGTTACTTATACATTTGAGTTTTTTTGTTGATCTTCAGAGTTGTGCATACCTTAAGTCACAACTTCCGCAATGCTACCAGCATTGTACGTGTTCCATTGCGTTTACCAATTGGACCACATCAAGTTCTTGTGAAGATCATTTATGCTGGTGTAAATGCTAGTGATGTAAGTACATTGCATCAACTGAAGTTTTCTTTACATAATTTTATTTTTCCTTCAGATTATTTTCTAATTCCTCTACCTCTACCTCTACCTCTGCCTTTTGTAAATCTCGAATTCCTGATTTTTCTTCTGGGGAATAAGGAGTGACCAACTTCTGTAACAATGTAGATCAACATAGTCATTTCTGTAACTTTTAGTAGTTGGTGAAAATGACAAAAGTTATTCAGCTACTTCTTCTGATACATTAATTGTTTCCCATTCATTTATTATCACAATATATATGATTTTCTGTAAGATTGCATGAATGCAGGTAAACTTTAGCTCAGGTCGGTATTTCACTGGCAACAAAAAAGACATCGACTCTCGTCTTCCATTTGATGCTGGCTTTGAGGTATCACAGCAACATTTTGTTTTAGGCCACTACTGGTTTTCTCAATCAGAAATACAAAGTTTACCTTATAGATGATAATTAATTAACGGATCATATATCATTTCTATGTCTTAACAATAATATAATATGCTCTGATCATCTCCAGGCAGTAGGAATAATTGCAGCTTTGGGGGAATCTGTTCATCACTTAAAAGTTGGCACTCCTGCTGCCATTATGACTTTTGGGGGTTATGCCGAATTCGTAGTGGTACGTAAAATTAATGTCCTGCAAATTATGACTGACTGGAAGTATTTTCTTCATTATCTATCTCATTATAATCATCAATCGCTATTCAGGTTCCTGCAAAACACATCCTTCAAGTCCCAAGACCAGACCCTGAAGTTGTTGCCATGCTTACTTCAGGATTAACAGCATCAATTGCTTTAGAAAAGGTTTAAGTGCTTTGTGCATGTGTATATATATATACATATTGAATCAGGATTAACAGCATCAATAGCTTAAAATCTTCATGCAGACATCACAATTTTTCTTCCTTCTGACAATATGTTTCTCTTATGGAACTTTTAGGCTGGACAGATGGAATCTGGAAAAGTAGTTCTTGTTACTGCTGCTGCTGGAGGGACTGGGCAATTTGCTGTCCAGGTTAACATTAAAATCAATGACTTAAATCACATCTTTTACTAAATATTTTAAATGCTTCATCATTTACCAGCATAAATTTCTTATATCCGGGTGAGAGAACCTTTGTTAAATATTCTGTTACTTGCTTACTTTTGGTATGTAACTTGTGTTCTTCCATGTTCATGAACCAAACTAATTAGTTTTCTTTGTGATCTCCATTTTTCACAATGAAACAAGCAATTACATGTATTGAACTGTTTAATTTGTGCAGCTTGCAAAGTTGGCAGGTAATACTGTAGTTGCAACCTGTGGAGGTAAGGAGAAGGCAATGCTTTTGAAAGAATTAGGAGTTCACAGAGTCATTGATTATAAAGCTGAAAATATCAAAACAGTATGCAATTTTACTTGAAACTTGCTCTAAACTGTTATTATTATCATTATTATGATTCCCAATAAAATCTTAGATTTCAGTACTTGTCAAAATTATGTTCCTTGGTTGTCTCTGTCTGTCACTAAAATATATACTATCAAGTAGAGGGAATTGGTAGATTTAAACATGTGAAAGGCTTCTAATTCTAGTAGCAAGTTCACACTTACATTAGGGATCATATAGGATGTAAAAACATATATAGGAGTTAGTTTTCTTTTATAATTAGTACATTGTTGAGTTAAAAGAAAAGCTTAATATTTTGTATTCTGCCAGGTTCTGAAGAAGGAATTTCCCAAGGGTATAGACATCATCTATGAATCTGTTGGTGGTGACATGTTTGACCTGTGTCTGAATGCTTTAGCAGTCCATGGAAAACTTCTTGTTATCGGAATGATTTCACAGGTTCATTTTCCTCAGCTAGCTACCTTAATTCCTAGATGATTAGCATTTGAGCATCAGTTGATGCCATGCAATAATGCAAGCAAATGTGCATATATTGTACCTAATCAAAATTGAATAATATGATGAATTATATATGTGATGATCCTAAAAGCTAAGCTATTATAGTACTATTTAATTTGGTATTTATATTCGATCCAGGTAAATCTGTGAGATGGGTATAACTGGTCTTGATATCTTTTTTCAGTACCAAGGAGAACATGGATGGAAGCCATCAAATTACACTGGACTCTGTGAGAAGATTTTATCGAAAAGCCAGACTGTGGTATGTTTATATACTTGCATTTATATACATTAGCCTCTGCCATTTTTGGTTGATCTAATTAGTATGTGATTTGCATTTTCAGGCTGGTTTTTTCTTAATTCAGTATGCTCACTTATGGCAACAGCATCTGGACAGACTATTTGATCTTTTCTCTACAGGAAACCTTAAGGTGATCACTTAAGTTATGTACATTTACATTAGCCTCTTGTTATTTTTTCTTTTTCAATATGAAATGTTGATGATGATGCTTGATCACATTATATCTCACACTGGTTGAACAAATTTAACAGGTTTTCATAGACCCAAAAAGATTTGTTGGTGTACGTTCTGTTACAGATGCTGTTGAGTATCTTCACTCTGGTAAAAGTGTTGGCAAGGTATGAAATTAATGCATTAATGTCCTGTCAAATAACAATGCACATTTTCAGAAGAATCAGCAGTGTTATATGATACAAATAATTTTCCAGGTGATTGTTTGCATTGATCCAACATTCAGTGAACAAGTGGCAAAATTATGATGAGCATCTGGAGTTGCTACCTGTCTAGTTTGTTTTCTCACAAATAAATTTTTGCTGTCTGAGAGAAGACTCAGCTCCCTCCATTTCATTTGCAAGTTGGTGCAAAAGAGGCTTAATTATCAGAGTTCTCAAATTCATCCAAATAGGATTGTTATTATGGGATGCTTTAATTTACAGTGAAGATTAATATATACAAAAAGGAAAGAAATGAATAAGATGATAATCAAAAAACATGATAAGAGATTGTTTCTAAGCTTAATCTTGCTGATTTAGCTTGTATTAGTTTTTCATTTTAATGTAATTCAAGTTTCATCTTTTACACAATGTGATCTCTTTTGAGTTTTACAAAGTGGCTCTAGCAATGTTCTCATGAATATTTAGTGTTTGTTTCATGGGAGAATAACATTAGGCAAAATGTGTTCTGATGTTATCAAAATTTTATATGATGTGATATTATACACCACCTTTCCTTAAAAGTGCTAAAAGAAAAAAAAAATGTAATTTTTTTTTTGTTTTATAGACAATCTATTTTTAAAAAATAAAATAAAATTTTTATTTTGCTTAATGAATTCAAAAACTTCAATTAATGTTAAATTAGATTGCTAGTGCTATCAACATTGAATTTAAAATTTATATTCCGATATAAATTTAGTATTTTTTTTGAGAAAAAATAGTCTATTTTTTAATTGATGCTCAATATAACACTTGATATATGTCAAATTTTGAGATGAATTAATATTTAAAAACCGTTCATCAACTTAATTATAATAGTCTCATTATTAAATTTATAAAATTAATTTAATCATGAAATTATTACTAATTTTAATACTATCAAATTCAACATTATTAAAATTTTATTTACTTTAGTATTGTGGTACCATCAAGCACTCAACAAAAAGTAACATTACACAATAACATATATTGACTATGTGTATATTTTATTTCATTTTCTTAAAAGGTCCTGTGAAATGACCAAAATTTATATAAGAAGAATAACACATTTTTTTCGTACATAAAAAAAATCATACATTTTTTTTGTTCGCATTAGTTTTTTTTTTGACCAAAACTCCAAAAATAAGGAGACAAAGTTTGTTAGATATACCTATAGGGTGTGGAAAGGACGGTTCAGTCCATTTGGTTTTAAAAAATCTTAAACTGATTGGTTTTTGATTTTAATTATTTAAAACCATATTGATTTATTTAACTTAATAAACTAATGATTTAATTAATTAAGATTTTGATTTAGTTCATTTTGGTTACAATTAATTTTTTTAATTTTAATTTCTTTCCAATGCATATATATACTATATATACACGCTAAAATTTAAAGTTGAAATAATTTCAAACCGAACCAAATTATTTTCCATATAAAAAAGGAAAACCATTCGTTGCGGTGCATCGGTTATTTGGTTCGGTTTAATTCGGTTTTTACCCATCCCGAGGAATATCCATTGTTATTATTAGTATTATCGTCATCATGAGTCAGAATTCAATGCAAGATCGTAGCTTTTCGGCTCTTTATTTTCAATACACGTCTTCAAGTTTGTTTCTTTCCTTTTCTTATTACTTTTTTTTTACAGGCCAAGAGTAAGACTTCCCATAGTTATAGAATACTACTAACTAAAAAATTAAACAGGATACAGAAAGAAAAAGTCTCATTCCTGTTGATACCCAAATGGAGATTAAGCCTGGTTTATCAGCTTTGGTGACTGGTGCTGCTTCTGGAATTGGTAAAGTTTACAATTTTATCTTTCTTTCTTTATAATTCTTTATCATTTTAGTTTGACTTGTCATATTTTTAAGGTTGATGCTCAGGTGGGAGCTTCTGCTGCTGATCAATTTTCAGTTATTACTATGGTCTTTGTTTGTGAAAATTCAATGTGTTTTTATGTTTGATTGTTGAATCAATTTCTGTTCTTTTTATTTTGTATGTATCTGAATTCATATTTCTATATGCTATTGATGCTTTGATGAAATAAAGGTAATAAATTTTGTTGCTATGGAGAAAATTTTGGAATTCTATAATTGACGCAGCATTTTTTTTCCCTTTGGTGTTGTATGTTTAGGGAAAGCACTTAGTTTAGCTCTTGGAGAGAAGGGAGTATTTGTGACGGTGGTTGATTTCTCAGAAAAAGGAAAGGATGTGGCATCCCTTATTCAGAAACAGAATGCTAAGTTCCACCCTAATTTGGGATTTCCTAGTGCTATGTTTATAAGATGTGATGTGTCAAACGCAAGTAAGTAAGTTTGAAAATAGATTTGTGAAATATATGAATTTTTGTCATAGTTAGGTTCTTTTTTCTCTGCAGGACATTACCCACTCTGTGGATGAAATAGTACTTCTTTATAGTTGCCATTTTCCTTCTATGAACAGGAGATTTTTCTGCTGCTTTTGAGAAGCATGTAGCAACGTATGGAGGACTGGACATTTGTATCAATAATGCTGGTATTGGCACTTCAATACCATTCTACGAAGATCAAACTGATGGCACTCGTTCATGGAAGCATGCTGTGAATGTGAACCTACTTGCCGTAATTGACGGCACTCGCCTTGCGGTATGCTTAAAATTTGGCTCTCTTTCTTTTTTTTTTAATGGTATACTTTTACTTGTGCTGCCAAACTGTAATTACATCACAATGTTTTGGTTCTTAATATTGTCAACTTAGAATCCAAGAGTTGTACTTGTATATGTCCACTGAAGAAGCTGCTAAGCTGGATAAACTTATTAGTTTGTTTCAAAATTTCTTGCCTTTTCTAGTTGCTTATGGTTTTTACTTCAAGATGCGGAAATGTAAAATGAAATTAAAAATTTATTATGGAACCAGAGCTTTTCTTGGTACTCTATTCTTTACTGGGTAATAGCTTGCTATCAATGTACATAATTCTTCAATATATAAGCTCCTACCTGCACCCTCCCTTTAAGGCCATCTTGAAATCATATTTTTCTTGACAAGTCAAATGTATCACAGACTAGAATGTAAAACTTTACTTTCAAAGAAAGAGAGAGAAAAAATGAAAAGGGGTTTAAAAGTTGGGGTGGTTCCTGCTCATAATTAATCATCATTCATTTTATTGAGAACATCCTCAGCAAGAGGATAACTCTCCGCAATTTATGAACAGATAAATGCAATGAAAGCTTCACAAAAGCCTGGAGTCATAATAAATATGGGTTCTGCTTCAGGTCTTTATCCATTGTATAGTGACCCTATCTATGCTGCTTCTAAAGGTATCTTGCTTTCTGTCTTTTGCTGAGTTCTTTTCAGTGTTCTTTCTGATTGTTTATACATTTCCTGATCTATCAAAAGAAAATTAGTGCATAGAAGTGATCTGAACTGCAAGTACCTCCTGAAATCTTTCAATACTCAGATCTTTCAAAATTCTCTCTCTTTTTTTTTTTTTCTCTCAGGTGGTGTTATTATGTTTACTAGGTCACTTAAACCATACAAACGCCAAGGTATTCGCATTAATGTGCTTTGCCCTGAGGTAAGACACTATTACAAAGATTTCTACTTGTTTATTTTTGCTGCCTTCCTCTTTTCTGGTTTTGTTTGAGTTGCTTCCTTAAGATGTTTAGGTGAACTCTTACCTTCCCTCTCTCCTTCTTATCCTCCTCTCCATTCTCATTACATAATATTTGTCACGGTAAAGAAGAAAAACAAATGATCTCACAAGTGAATTTAGAGTTAATCCAATCATAAGGTAGCTTGAGACTATATCGGTTCCACATTTTATGTTACGAAAGTTTTTGAAGATATCAAATTAGCATGTGTAACATAAGCAGGCTTCCAAAAAAATTTTGGGTATTGCATCAATGAAAATTGTAATATTTCTCTTCTTTCTTTATGTTGTAGTTTCAATGTCTCTGAAATTGGTTTGTTTCTCCCGAATTTTCATCTATCATCTTTTTCTCTGACAATCTTCTAATTCAATGATAACTAAAAACATCTCATTTTCATCTTCACTGCTTCATTTCTCATAAAAACGTTGGATGCAGTTTATTGAAACTGAGATGGGATCAAAAGTGCCTGCTAAATTTGTTGGTATGATGGGAGGCTTTGTTCCTATGCAAATGGTGATCAAAGGTATATTTTATGACAAACTTTTTCTGCAAATAAGTAATTTTTATTCCAATTGGTAGTTGAACTTTCTCAAATCTTTGTAAAGTTCTAATTCCCTCAGGCATTTATTTATTGTTGGTCAAGGGTGTTTCTGCATGTCATTTTTCCCTCAGTAACCATTTTGTTTTAATAACTTTTGCCTGCACGTGTTACCAACGGTCACCGGAACTGCCTCTCTCTCCTTTTCTTTCCCTTAATATGTGCTAGCCAATGATTCCCTCTAGCAAATTCTTAAATTCCTGACCTGTATGGATATTTATAGGTGCTTTTGAGCTTATCACCGATGAGAGTAAAGCTGGATCTTGCCTGTGGATTACAAATCGCAGAGGCATGGAGTATTGGCCAACTCCTGAAGAAGAAGCAAAATACACGGTGGGTTCTTCAGCATCCAGGAAAAAGGTGTCATCTAAAGCTTTAGTAGATGTGCAGCTTCCTCAGAGCTTTGAGAAAATGTGAGAAAATTTTGAAAAATCCTCTTTTTTTTTTTTTGGGATTATGTTTTCCCTTCATTGGAATACAGTTGCTTACTAATACATTTTAATTTTGCTCTTCAGAGTTGTCCACACATTAAGTCAAAATTTCCGCCATGCTACCAGCATTGTGCGTGCACCATTACGTTTACCCATTGGACCACATCAAGTGCTTGTGAAAGTCATTTATGCTGGTGTAAATGCTAGTGATGTAAGTACCAAGCCCACCTTGAAAAAGATTAACTGGAGTTTTCTTAGTTACTTTCTTTGGCTTCTATATATATGCCATTCTTCCACTACCTTGCATAAAGTTTGAGTCTAGACTTCCTGATTGGTTTCCTGGATAAGAACCAGAATGACTGCTTGCTGTTGTAATGCATTTCAACATAGTCATATTTACTAGTTCACCATTAGTTATTTTTGAGTTAGTAAAATGAGTTATTCAGCTACTGCTGTTGTCTGCTGTTTGTCAGTGTGGTACTTTATTTCACCTAGATGGTGTTGTTGATTGGAGGACTTTGCAATTCCCATGACATATATTTAGTCTGGAAGCTCTATAGTTGACCATAGTTTTCCTTATAGATAAATTCTAGGTGTGGCCTTTTAGGTAAGGTCACACCACTTGGGATGGATGGTTTCTGTCCAGTTTATAATTGATGAGAAAACAGCCATTGATCCTTTCTGAACTTCTGATCGTCTCAGAAGTATCTCTTGCACATTTTGGGTGCCCTCTTGTCTAACTTTTGATTTTCAAAGTGTATTTCAATCAGGTCTCTAGGAGGCAGGCTTACTTTTGTGTTTTTCATGATGGTTACTAGTGGTGCTAATAGGCTATTGAAGTAAATTTTAATTCCCAATCCATCCAACTTTGTTAAACTAATTAGATTTTCTGTCCAATCCAGTAGGGATATTTTATAGAAAAGAATTATTTATTGACACATAAGTTAGACTTTTACAAAAGAAAGTTCAAAGGAAGGAGAATTTAAGGAAAAAAAATTCTCAGATTAAATATTTTGTCAAGTACCACAATAGCAAGTTTTTTTCCTGTCATTTTGGTTATGGCATTTTAAATATGTGGTTTCTCTATAGCTGAATCTACAAACATATTAAGGAGCACTGTATCTTGACAACTATTTGCCACAAATACATGTGCAGGTGAACTTTAGCTCAGGTCGGTATTTCAGTGGAAATAACAAGGACATTGGCTCACGTCTTCCATTTGATGCTGGTTTTGAGGTGCATACTAGATACAATGAGGAAACTGGATCACATTGGAATTTTGTGTTTGGCCATTCGTTTGGCAAATCATAATCAATAAAACTAGTTTTACTTAAGATAGCAGCAGATCATCATTTCTATTCTTAAAAGTATTATCTTTCCTCAACTCCTACCCAGGCAGTAGGAATAATTGCAGCTTTGGGGGAATCTGTTGATGACTTAAAAGTTGGCACTCCTGCTGCAATAATGACTTTTGGGGGTTATTCTGAATTCATAGTGGTTTACTGTCCTGCAAAGCATTTTTTTAGTGATTGTAAATATTTTCTTCACTGTCTATCTCATAAAAAGAATTTTCACTTTCTACTTGATTGTGAAATGTAAGTTATAATAGTTGAGTTTACCAATCATGGATGGTTATGTGATTCAGGTTCCTGCAAAACATATCCTTCCAGTCCCAAGACCAGATCCTGAAGTTGTTGCCATGCTTACTTCAGGATTAACAGCATCAATTGCTCTAGAAAAGGTTGTGTTTTATACATGTAGTAAATCTGAAAGTTTACCTACTCTCCCTCCCCTTTATGTGAAAGCACTCATTTATTTTTAAGTATATCTTAAAATCTTCCAGCACATACTGCATTTTGTATCTTCTAACAATATTTTTCTCTTATGGAACTTTTAGTCTGGACAGATGGAATCTGGAAAAGTAGTTCTCGTTACAGCTGCTGCTGGAGGCACTGGGCAATTTGCTGTCCAGGTTTACTTTTAAGTAATTTGTATAATATCTGAGTTCACTGCATGTTTTAAGTTTTCAAATATGTACTTTGACTTCTGCATTACCATCATAAATTTCTTGTCTGGGTGAGAAAATATTTGTTAGTCTGTTACTTATTTTCGGTATGTAAGTTGTGTTCTTCCATGTTCTTAGCCAAAATAATTTTTCTTCTTCACTCAATTTGAATTTTTGATCTCCATTTTTGCTTTGTAACAGTCATATTTTGAACTGTTTTGAATTGTTTAAATGTGCAGCTTGCAAAGTTGGCAGGTAACACAGTAGTTGCAACCTGTGGAGGTAAGGGGAAGGCAATGCTCTTGAAAGAATTGGGAGTTCATCGAGTAATAGATTATAAATCAGAAGATATCAAAACTGTAAGCATTCATACTTGAAACTTGTAATCTTTCATTTTTAGTTTTAAATGCTTCGTCTCCTTCCAACAAAATCTCTCTGTAACTGCAGAACTTAGTATGGTTGAAACTCGCTGATATTTTTCTAAGTAATAAGAAAGTGTCAAACATCCTCACAATCTTAGAATCCAATACTTAGTAATCTGTTTTGAGCTGTGTCCGTCATTTGAAATTTCTAAATTGAACAATATCAAGTAAAAGGAAATGGTAAGATCAAACATGTGAAAAGCCTCTGATTCCAATAGTAAGTTAACATTTGCATAAGGGACTATGGGATCTAAAATCATGGGGCATTTTTTTTCTTTTTCAATACATTATTGAGTTGAAAAAAAATATGTAAAGATTTTTTATTCTGTCAGGTTCTAAAGAAGGAATTTCCTAAAGGCATTGACATCATCTATGAATCCGTTGGTGGTGACATGTTTGACCTGTGTCTGAATGCTTTAGCTGTCCATGGGCGACTTATTGTTATCGGAATGATTTCACAGGTTGTTTTTCTTTAGCAAGCTTCCTAAACAAATGCCAGTTTAGTATTATTTTAACACTTTTCGTTACTCTCTTTTGTTGCTCTTGCAAGTTTAGAATTCTTTGCATCTTCATAATTTGATATACCATTTCAGCCTTCTAATTGTTTGGAGGAAGTAACGTTAGTATGTAATTATCATCATTCCTGTGCAAATTGGCATGCAAAAGATATTTGAAGCGTGTCCCTAATCAAAATTGAATACTGAAATCATGTGATGGCCCTAGAAGCTATAACTATAGTAGTGTAAGATTTTAGTACTTATTTCGTATTTATATTCGATCAAGGTCAACATTCTCTGCTAGAACGGACCTTATAACGTATGGTTGTAAAACCATGTATGCATAAATTATCACTCTTGACAGAGGTATAACTGGCTTTGATATTTGTTTTCAGTATCAAGGAGAGCATGGATGGACACCATCAAATTATACTGGACTCTGTGAGAAGATTTTATCAAAAAGCCAAGCTGTGGTATGTAACTGGTGGTACAGTATGTGCGTTTTTACATTACATTTATTTCTTGAATTGAGTAAATGATGTTTGCCTCTCCCCTTTTGGTTGATTTAGTTAATTAGTTGTTTCGTAACAATGTCATATGCAGGCTGGTTTTTTCCTGATTCAGTATAGTCACTTGTGGCAACAGCATTTGAATAAACTATTTGATCTTTTCTCTTCAAGGAAGCTTAAGGTGATTCTTTCTTCCTCTTCTGTGGGTTGTAGTCTTTTTCCTCTGAATGTTATCTCCAACAAATAGTTCTTTTCAGTTCCTTGAGTTCAGATGATACCTTTTCTTTTTTCCGTTGATAGGGGGCTTATTAAATCATTGTGTTGAACCATATAAATGAAAATTTTCTTTTTTTGTGGTTTTAATCCGTTGGAAATTGTTTAGCAAGATAATTTTCTACAATTAGTTTGAGGAAACAATTTCTGTGCCATTAGCTTTTAACGTCTCTGGTCTAAAGTCTTATCTACTCTGAATCTTTGAAGAGCTCATCTTGCTTGAAATATGTTAGCAGTATTTTACTATTTTTATCCGAAGCTACAAGGCTCTAAAAATCAATAGGAAGAATATATTTGTCAAATTCTGTATGGGAAATGACAAGGAAAATTCTGGTATTCATAAATTTTTGTTGCAGAAACACACCAAAAATCTTTTGTTATTCATCTTACTCATGTCTGGAATCATTCGCATCTCTTGTCCAATTATCTCAAGTATTCTGGATATTAACTGATGGTAATTGAACCATTTTAACAGATTTCCATAGATCCAAAAAGGTTTGTTGGTGTGCATTCTGTGGCAGATGCAGTTGAGTATCTTCACTCTGGTAGAAGTGTTGGCAAGGTATGCATAATTGTCTTGTCCGTAATGGAGGATGCTCTTCTTCGGCACATTCATTTATTCTTTTTAAGAAAAATCAATAATATCCAGTGGTGCAAATTTTACAGGTGGTGGTTTGCATCGATCCAACATTCAGGGAGCAAATGGCGAAATTATGAGCATGTGGAGTTGCTGTTTTGTTTTGTCATGAATAAATTTATTGCTTGGAATGGAAGAGAATGATAAGAAAGAAATAATTTTCTAATTAAAGTGGATGATTTGTATTCCATTAGATGACATCTATTTATACAAGACTAACAAAATACAAGCATGGTAAGTCAATCATAATTACAGCAAAATATACAGAATTACATGATTACGGCTAAATTATATATAGAGATATGGTCAAGGATCATGATATCAAAAATAGAGGCTGATTTGATGCTGTATCTTCATGCTAAATGAGTGCCTATTTCTCTCACTCCCCCCTCAAGTTGGAGCATGAATGTTAAGGATGCTCAACTTGTTAATAGTAGAAGAAAATGCATCATTGCCTAGTGGTTTTGTGAAGACATCAGCAAGTTGGTGAGATAATGGGACAAATTTAGTTTGTATCAAGCCTTCTTGAATCTTGTCACGAATAAGATGACAATCTAATTCAGTGTGTTTGGTACGTTCATGGAAAACGGCAATATGGAGTGCTGATTTATTATCACAAAACAAGGTCATTGCTTCAGAGTGTTGAATGCCCAAGTCATTAAGCAAATATTTGAGCCATAATAATTCACAAGTAGTGGTAGCCATAGACCTGTATTCTGCTTCGGCAGATGATCGAGAAACAGTAGCTTGCTTCTTCTTCCAAGAGATCGGTGATTGACCAAGGAAGATGCAATAGCCTGTAGTAGAGCGTCGTGACATGGGACAACTAGGCCAATCAGAGTCACAATAAGCTGTCAAATGGAGGGAAGTAGAGGAAGAAAGAAGAATTCCTTGGCCTGGTAGTGCAGTGAAGAATACCATCAACAATCTCAGGAGAAATAACATTTAAAAGCCATGAAACAACCATGTCATTGATGTAGATGGTGGACGAGGAAGAGTCCCATCGATGAAGCCAATTTTGTTCTTGGCATTCAAAGCCATTTTCATGGCTGGTGACCAGGTATAGTCATTCTCTCCACAGGAATGGCGATGAATGGTGTAAGGTGATAAAAGATTAGGATCAATAGTTGGTGTGGATGTGGATGTGATATTGTCATCAGTATAAGGTTGGAACAAACTTTGTTTTATGTGATTAATGAAAAATATAAGACAGCAGGTCTTACAATTCCATGATAAGAAAGAAATAATTTTCTAA
>CANYLF011690178.1:0-11854 GCA_948193215.1 Bocquillonia castaneifolia | reverse complement strand
AAACGGCAGAACAGTTCAAGGATATCGCGTCTACTGGTAAGCTAGTAAAGTAAATATACTTTCACAAGGAAGGTTCAAGGGTTGATGCCTACCTATCCTATGCAAATATCAAACGTAGATTTCTATCACCACATCAAGTCATTATTTTCGTTGATATATCAATTTCATTTATGTGGGGATTGTTAGAAAATAATGGAGTTTTTGATATTTAGAGACATAATAATTTATGGATAAAATTGAAAATTTGAATAACAAATTATGGATTTGTATTCTACTCCATGAGATCTTTAAAATGGTATATTATGTGCTCAAAATGGTTGAGTGATGAATGAGAAATTGATGCTCAAAGTAAACAAGTTGATAATGTTGTTGAGAAATAAAGGGGAGCTTAAAAACACAAACTCTCATATCACTTATGAGTAAGGATGTGGAGGTGTTTATAAGCTTGGACCCTTTTGTTGGTTTGTAAATATGTAAGCCAAAAGGCTCTCTCTTACGCGCGTAGGGGGGGTGCAAATCCACCTACCTTGGGGTTAGGGGCGCATCCACATGATGTGGGCGACGTGAAATATCCGGACCGGTTGGGCCTGTGGTGTACCTGCCAAATTTTAGCCCATCAATTAATTTTTTTTTCTCAACAAAACCTATCTTCTGGAATATTCTAAAAATATTCCAGATTACTTACGGATTAATTTTGCTTGCTGAGCACTCATTTGTCTATCTATTAATTTCCTTCATTCCTCTCATCTGTCGGCCCTAAGTTTTTCCCCTCCTCTGTCCGAATTTTTGGCTTCACAAGAATATTTTTCACATCTTTGAAAACATTTTGTGGCCCTCAAAAATATTTTCTTCCCAAGATTATTTTCTGTTTTGGTGATAGAAGAAGGTGCGGTTGAGTTCGCCTAGCCTTTCGCTGTTGTGCTGCGGCTGGAGGCTGTTGTTGTTGTATCCTGGGTGATAGACGTCCACGTTTTCTCTTGCACCGAGGAGAGGACAAATCTGTTTTAAGGAGACTATTTTCGCAGGCCTCAACGATTTCCGACTTCCTTTTTCAATTTCTGTCCTGTATTACGATTTACAGTTTCTGATTCTGTTTTAATTTTTGCTTTCTGTTTATATTATTTTCTTTTCTGTTTTGGATTATATTGTATTACTGTATTGGATTTAACAATACGCCCTTAGCAGGGCAAGAAAAATTGGACTATAGGAATGGTCAATCACAAAAACAGACAAATCTATGGGATGGAATGGATGATGTGATTACCCATTACTAGAACGCATTTTAGCTTCAGTCAATCAAACTACCTCTACACTTATTCAAAATCAAGAGAATATGGTAATCTATCTGCCTGCCTCAAGTGACAGGATTATGGGCTGATTAGCTCAATTGTCTGATCCAATTAGTCCGTGTGTGGAAGTGTGATATTCGTGTTGGGTAACTCAAACTTAAATGCAAATTACTATAACACCCTGGGTTGTGGCTTGAATTTCAATTGTTCTATGTACTTCAAAAAAACTACTCTTTTAATTTTCATTTGTATATTATTAAAGTTGGTGCAAAGATTTTTAATTTTATTTATCTTTGCTGTGAGATGGATTGAAGCTTTGCACAATGGGAATTCTCAGTCTCCTAATTTGTACTAACTTCTATTTATTTTGTTTTTTTGAGTTGTTCGATACCATCGATTTCATATATATAAAAATAACTATTCAGATCAACTGAACATAGATGTGTATTTGGGTGTGTGTTGAACATGTATATCTACTAAGAGATTACTAGTTTCTGGTTCATAATAATGCAAATAATATTGGACAAAGCTTCTTGAAACAGGAGAGATCGCAGTTCTCTTCCACATAATATGTCATTGCTTGTATATATGGTAATGTATTTTTAACAGAAAGGACATGTATGTATGTGCATTTAAGTGTGATGTTTGAGAAAGAATTAAACTACCGTTTCCAGTTATGCATAAACCAGGAAACTGATTACAGACTCTGTGTCTCCGGTCATTCTTATGAACAGAAAACAAGAGCCATTTATGTCAGGTGAGGAAAGAATTGTATACCTATAACCTGCTGGCTTTATATTATGATATAAAAGAGCCTATTCATTTGTATTTCTCCAATGGCTTGGTGAAGTATGAGCAGCGAATAGCCAGGAACAAAGTGTGTGAGGTTACAGACGGTCCTTTGTGATCTGCTAGTTTACATACTGTATCAGCCACTCCATAGTCTGTCAAAATTAATACATTAATGCAACAGTCAAAATTGAATCAACAAACAATGACAAGTAAATGCGCTTGGAGTTGGAATTTTTACAAGCAACATCAAAACTTCCTAAAAAGAAAAAGATCAGGACAAGGTTTTGTGTCTTCACCTTTATGCATTCGTGCAAGTCATTTTCTTTTGTTCTGATATGAACCTGCAAAAAATGCACAATTCATTATAACTTGGAAGCACACTAATAAGAGGATCAAGTCCAAACACACTGCTTTTTTCAAAGCCTGAATTGGATGTGTTTGAAGTGATTGATTAGCCTAATAAATGGGTTCGGCAATTTTGCTACGTTATAAGAATTTTCACCTCAATGACCTGCTTGTAGGATTCAATTTGGTCGCTCTGTAGAGAAGCCAGAATGACAAGTCCAGCTGCAACTGTTGATGGCCAGTGACGAAGATGCTCATGGTCCGACAGTGCTAGTCTTGCCAAGTACCTGGCCTTCTTCTCCACCTCTGCATCAGCTCTAGCAGCTTTTAGATAGAACCTAAGATCCATTAATAAAATTGTGTATTAGAATCTTCCAAGTGTCAAATTAATGTGGAAGAGCTATCCATCTTAAAGGAGCAATTAAGAAATCTTGTTGGTGAACCCTATATTCTAATGTGCAGGAAGCCAAAGGAAATTACCACATGAAGTTTTGGATTGTTGGTAAGAAGCATTGGAAGCTGAGGACCTCCTGAACCAGCCACTCCATGGCAACCACTTCTGATTTGCTGTACAAATTGTTCACTATACGGAAGTTCTTTTGACTCACACTGAAATGTCCCATCTAAAAAAAATCAAACTTATGACAGCGAGCTATATATACAATATGTAACATCTATCTTAATATCTTTAAGTGTGAAGTGCAGTAGTGATTTGTTCTAGTCAAATTCGCAGAAATTTTACATCAATTGCTCTGTTTCAAAGTCAAATATTGCATCTAAAATCTAACACACATGTATATTAAATAGGGCTACTTGACATGGCATATAATGATAGGTAATGAAAGATAATTTACCAATTGTAGGGCTGATTTTCTTCAATTCTGGTGGCCAATGTAAGACAAGCAATTCCAACAGTCTGAAGGTTTCTTGTGTTATTAAAGAAGCCTTTGCTTAAGAACCTATCCATAAGGCTAATTCCAAGAAACATCGTCTCCTGCTGATACCCCTTTGCAGTCGATTGCTGTTTATTCGTAAACCAAACCAAACCAACATTATGCACTAACAAGATGAATTAATTACGTTGACAAATGATTTAATTTAAAATAGTGATTTAATTAAAAATAGAAATATAAAAAGAAAAATAAGGATTAGGTCAGCCAATGCACATGCAAATGAGAAAACTTATGCAACAGTTTTAGCTCTTTCAAGTAACAAAACGACTGGTTCAAAAAAAAAAAGGGAACAAAACGATGATTTCAATATGTTAAAAAAAATTATATATATATATGTTAAAAAAACACGATAAAACGACAAAAATAAAATACTAAAACATTCCTTGCTAGCCAATAGAAACGTAAAAATCTAGTCCTCCATTTGTACTAGAATGCGGAGTGTGTGTGACATTTCTACTACATGAAGCAAAAGCAAAAAGTACAAGAACCAAAGATCTTGCCCCCATGACGTTTCAAAATCTGATTGGATATATTATTCTAAGTCGTCAACAGAGGATAATTTTCTCCTTCAATAACTGAAAGAACTTGCCAGTTGTACTTGTACACACGAGCAATTGGTAACGGCGATGATCAGCGGCTAAAAAACTGACCTCAACAATCCAATGGACCATTTGTAGGCGTTGCTGAAAGATGAGTTCACCGTACTCCGTCGTAGAACCATACATATCGACGTAATCAAGCAGAAATAATTGCCTTCTCTCTCTTTCCCTTAGCCTTTGGTAGCTCTCTTCTTCATCTTCATCTTTAAACTTCACAAACTTTTTAATAACAAATAAAAAAAATTGAAATAATTCAGAAGTATAAAAGAAAAATAAAATTAGTTATGCATTGTTTGGATGGATTAGCTAACGGAAGGAAATTAAATTAACTTACACCAAGGCATGACTCTGCTTTAGTAAGTGAAGGTCTCAATGTGTCTAGAGAAACACTTGATCTTAAGAATTGGCGTCGAAACTCGAGCAATAGAGAGTAAGTACGTGACGGAGGAGCATCGTCGGAAGACTTCTCGGAGAATTCACCGCCGGAATCGAAGAAAATCGATGGCGTATATTCCTCTGATGAAAATTCTAGACCGTCCGATGAAGTACTTTCCTGGAATACTTCAAATTGAAATTCAGAGTCGTGACTATAACAAGAGTAGTCCGAAATGACGTCGTCGTATGCAAGATGCTCTGCGCAAGCTAAATCAGCTTCAAATAATCCTAAGCTCTTTGAATTTTGCTGCTGTTCCACTACTGACGATGAAACGTCAACAGATGCAGCGACGTCGTTTTTAGTAATCTCTGATAACTGATCTGTTTCTTCGACAGGGAGTAATGATGAATTATTGTTATTGTTTTTACTTGCATTGGAAGCAGTAGAAATGACGTCGTTATCTGCTTGCTTAGCGAAAACAGCTTCAGAAGTTGATTCAACGCATGAAGATTCACTTACTTCAACAAGTGATTCATTTAATAATTTCTTCTGGTTTTGTTGTTTGTAGTAAGATCTCGTGATTCTTCGAAACGGCAAGTCGTCTGTTTCTACGTCAATTAATTTTCTCTTATTCTTAGCATTTGATTCAACCGTAACTTTGCTAGAATCAGAAGAAAAAGAGTTGGATGGAGAAGAGATAAGAATCGGAGAGATCTTATGGCGGAGCCGTCGAAAGGTTTTGGTTCTCTGCTTCTTTGTGATGCTCGGCTCTGTTTCCATTTCTGCCTTCGTCAATTTCAGTTTCATTGTTTTTTGTTTAAATTTCAAATTCAAATTCAAATTGCAGAGAAAGGAGAAGGAGGAGGAGAAGAAGCAGTTGGAGAAGTTAAGAGAGTGAAGTAGTGCGTGGTGGTAGTGACGGTGATATTGTGTGTGGGGATGGGGTTTTATATGGTATGTGTGGGCCTATGTGAGAGTAAAAGTTGCTCACACAGGCGCACGCTTTTTTGAAGTTTGTTGTTAATGGCTTTTTCTGGGTTATGATACAGTATCCGTGCCTCTGTGGTACTCATCAAGCGTAGAAAGAATTCTAATCTCGTGATGCAGGCTGAAAAATGTATACGGTTGAGATGTGAGTATATAGGGTAATGAAATTGAAGAAGACAACAAGTTATACTGAATCTCTATGCTTGAATATTGGTTACTCTTTCTTTACATATGCACCGTTCCAGAGAATAATTTCTGAATGCACCAAGGTGTTCTTATTTTTTACCACTAGATTTTCGTTAGTTATTTCTAAATTCTGTGGGTCTACGAATAATTCTTTTTGTGAAACTTATGCCCTTTTCTAATGGGATGTTCCTGTAATTCAAACATTTTTATTTCGATACAAAAGGAGGAAGAAGTCCATCAAATTAAAAATCAATTTAGATTACTAACAAAATCATCAAGCATAGGAGTACTATAAATAAAGGGCTGCATCAGCATTAGCCAAGAGTTCAGTTACCTTATTTCCTCGGCCAAACACATTGACTTTCCACTCAATACACCGAAATAAATTAAGGAGCAGTTGGTTGAGCGGATGGAGTTAACGTTTAACGTTTGAGGTCTCGTTTGATTGAGCGGATGAAGTTAGCGTTTAGCGTTTAAAACTCCATCTGCTAGATATTAGGTGTTTGGTAAAATAGTGGAAATTTCAAACGCTAGTGATTGTAAAAATATAAATAAATGCTCAAACGCTAGAATTTCTAGTTATCCCTGATCAGCTGTCCGCAGTCTGCCATCCGCCATCCGTTATCCATCGTCCATCAACAGCTAGAGTACAACCATCCAACCAAACAGACCTTGAAACTCCTTCCGCTATGTATTAGGTGATCGGTAAAACAACGTTTGAAAATTTCAAATGCTAACGGTTGAAAAAATCTAACTAAACGTTCAAATGCTAGAATTTCTAGCTATCCGCAGTCCATCATCCGCCATCCGCTATCCATCATTCAATACAACCGCTAAACCAAACAAACCCTAAATTTAATAAAATGTGAAACGAAAATCAAGCTCTGAAATCGGAGCAGCATGAGAAACTTGTACATCGGAATATATATGTATTTATGAAACAGAAAGGCATTGGTGCCCAGTTAAGCCCATAATGTTTTAAATGGGCTTAGTTTAAACAAAGCCCAAAACCTAAACACGAGGTTTTAAAATCTAAAACCCATAAGCAAAATGCTCAAACCAGAGGCAACAGCTAGGGTTTTATT
Source organism: Bocquillonia castaneifolia (assembly GCA_948193215.1). NCBI lineage: Eukaryota > Viridiplantae > Streptophyta > Magnoliopsida > Malpighiales > Euphorbiaceae > Bocquillonia > Bocquillonia castaneifolia. Next base: position 5,242 of record CANYLF011690178.1, on the reverse strand, counting down.
GGCTTGCTTCAACGGCGCACACCCTATAAACTAAACAGCCGTAGGCTCGTTGGATCTACGCTTTTAAGCCCTCCCTTTGATCGATACCTTACATTCAGGTATGCTTTTAGTTCTTCCTCTCTATTGTTTTCTCCTGTAATCGGTTGATTATGCTTGTTTCATATTTTTATAATTTAAAAGTTTTTTTACATATTATATTATGTTTTGTTTGTACTTGATGTCTCTAATGATGTTGTTTATATTTTAACTTTCGTTCTACTGAGAAATTTACCTTGCGGAACTCTTATGGAGACCTGAACTGAAGAGACGTCATTTTTAGAGTTTTTTTTTTCCTTTTTTTTTTTTTACTTTTTTCAAAAAAAAATAACGTAGTATTTTTAAGTTGTTTTATATGATTTGCCTCTAATGATGTTGACTATTATAATACTTTCGTTCTTCTGAGTTGCTTCATGCGGAAACTTATTTGGAGACGTCAACTGAAGAGGCTTTTATTCATTCATGTATGCTGTTAATTTCAATTACTTATTTTTTTTAAATACATTCCTTTTTGAGTTAGATGGGTAACCAAGGTGCTTGCCCCTTTCAATTAATAGCTGATGTTGTTCTGCTGTTTAACTAATTATGGTATTCTGTTGGTTTTCGTGCTGTTAGGTTATTCATCGACGACAATCTTAAAAAAGCTTGTTTTCAAGATGAGGTAAATTTGCTGTGCTTGTATTTTTAATTGTGATGAAATATTTATTTGTGAATTGCTAACTGTATTCTTTTGTTTCCATGTTTTCTCTCCCCTCTTCTAGCCGGCCGATGGAGGAAGATGTGAGTTAATTTTTTAGAGTTTAAATGTTATTTTCTGAATTTTATTGTTATTATTTTCAATAATTTTTGTCTGCTAACTGCTGAGTTGCTAAATGTTTTTGTTTTTTTGTTCATCACCTGCTAATTGAACCAGGTTACGAAGAATGAGGATGAGGAATTCAACACAGGACCTCTCTCAGTACTTATGATGAGTGTCAAAAATAATACTCAGGTATGCTTAAGTAATTTCTCACTGCATGTAATTAATCATCTGCTGCTGGCTACTCTTTGAGTAAAGCCTTTTCTGTTGAGTTGATTTCACTTGTTAGAACACCCCTTTTAAAATTTGATTTATATTGTAGGTTCTCATTAATTGCCGTAACAATAAAAAACTTCTTGGCCGTGTTAGAGCTTTTGATCGACATTGCAACATGGTCCTTGAAAATGTCAGAGAGATGTGGACTGAGGTTGGTATGAGGGTTTTCTTTACTGATTGTATCTGTGTTTTATTAGTGTTATTTCTTTGTTACTGGTAGTAAATTCCAATGATTGTTTTTGCTAGATACCTAAGACCGGGAAAGGCAAGAAAAAGGCCATGCCAGTTAACAAGGACAGATTCATTAGTAAAATGTTTCTTCGCGGAGATTCTGTAATCATTGTTCTTAGGAATCCTAAGTGATTCGAACCTCTGCCTCTGAAATTGACAGATCCAGTGATTGGGATGAAGTAAGATCTATGCATGTGAAATGTGAGTTGGCTGCTGCTTTTCGTGACAGACTTGGTTTTAGCAGCCCTCTAGGCTTTAAATCTTGAGTGTATATTGGATGGAAAATCAAATTGACAGAGTAATTAACCCTCGAGTTACTATTAACACTGTTGATGCAGTTGTAAATTTACTTCTCCTTTTCCATATTTTTCCTGTTTTGATTAATATGATTATTGTTGAAAAGGATTTCAAATTCTATTCCACCCTGCGTTCATTTGTTTTTTTCATGAATTTGAAAACTTGAAACTTGATTAATGGCAAACAATGCCATTGCGTTGAAGGCCATGTAGTGTTGATGCTCCATGATATATATATATATATATATATATATATAAATCATCAGGTGGCCCCCTCTTTCCTAAGATAGGATGGTATGTTTTTTTTTCAAAAAAAATCATCTTAAAGATTATTTTAATAAGTCATTTAGAGAAATATTGGATGTAAATTATTAAATCCATTAAGTAATTATTTACACGTTTAAAAAAATCACATTTTTCAAGATTAATAAATGAATTATTTATTTGTATAGAGAGTAAAAGGTAAAATATGAATAAAATTTGAGATCAATATTATATTTGTTTATAAAGGAGTGATATAAAGATAATTTTGGATTTGTCCTTAGAACATGTCTAAGAGCATGTCCAATATATTAGGTAAAATAAAGAGTATTTTTTTAGAATGAAGAGAAAATTTATTTAATAGAGGATGAAAATTATAGTTTTTTTAGTAAAATTTTATTTATTTTACCCATCCTAATGAATATTAAATGATAAAAATTTATTTGTTTATTCTAATTTTATTCCACTTGTAAAAAAATTAAAAATTTCTTGAAACTTTAAACCCAACAAGAGATGAGAGTGAGCATGACACTATAATTTTGGAGAGTTAAACTCACTCTTTTCTTCATATTTTAAAAATGAAAGTATAATTTTATAAATTAACTTTTAAATTTTAAAGAGCTTAGATACTCTAAGAACCTCTTTGTGTGGCTGCCTATTTTCTAAGGTAGAATAGTTTCCCTCCGTCTAAAAATAATATGGTGGTTTCTCACTTCTATTTGTTCCATAATGTAAGTATATTTATGTTTCTCGATGTATCATTTATTGTTATTTTTCCAATTACACCCAATTTAAAATTGAAGACAAAAATACCCCTATTGGGATGTTAATTATTATCCTTTTATTTTATATATTTATCAATGCATGGACATTAAATGACATGTAATATTTAATGTTTGTGGAGGATACTGAAGTAAATTAACCATACATTAAATAGCAAAACTATTTATTTTTTAAAACTGTGTGAAAATTGAGGCAAGCCTATTATTTTGGGACAGAGAGAATAATTTTTTTTTTTTAAAATTGTGTTAATTATTCTCTCCGTTCTAAATTATATATCCTTTTAGACATCATTTTTTTTTATCAAATTATCTATCTATTTAGAAAATCAATGATTTTATTATTATTTTTTCACTTTTATCCCCAATTTTCTCCTAGGAGGAAGTTTGTGTTTTTTCTTTTCAAATCTTTCATTAATTTTTTACATAGGAGGTAAATTAGTCACTATTCCATCTGTCACTTATGTCTAGCCCATTTTGCTATTTTGGGTGTCCCAAAATTTTAGTTCATTTTCTATTTTTTTAGTAGTAGTTATCTTATAAAATTTCTACAATATCCATAATTAATTAACTTAGGTGTCCTTGATTAAGAATTATAACTAATTTATTAATTGTTTCGTAGGGGTGTTTTTCAAAAAGTTAAAAGTTTGTGTAGGTGGACAACAAGTTTGAGTTATTTTTTTTAAATATTGTGTTTTCTAAAATTGATTAAATACATGAGACTTTTTTTTTTGTAAAACAGAAAAATCTCTAATAATTGTTTTAAGAGTGTGTACTTATCTAAAAGAACATTCAATTTGGAACGGAAAAAGTAGTTATTTTAGAGAAAAGTTAGCCTTGTGTCTAAAAAGTTAAAATTGTGTCTTGAAAAATGTAAATTAGAATTGTATCAAAAATTAAAATTCTATTTTAAAATTGTATTAATCAGTTATTTTGAAAAGGAATTGGGCATAGGTTATCAAACTCACTAGCCACCTATTTACGCCCTTAAAAAATTACATTTTTCAAAATTAATAAATAAATTATTTATTTGAATAGGAAGTAGAAAGTAAAATATGCACAAATTTTAAGACATTGTGCATTGGTAATTGACCAGTTTTTGGAGATCCAAGATTGTATTCGAATTGTACTAACCCCTAGACCGAAATTGAACCAAAGCAAATTAGTTCAATTTCTCGGTTCGATCGATTTTATTTTATTATTATTTTTTATTTTTAAGTAAATATTTATTAAATTTTTATATACTTATATATTCAACAAAAATCATTAGATGTATTTATTAAACAAAGGACATAAAAATGTATTAAAAATATATATACATAATGAGTAAAATATATATAAATATAAAAAAATAAAAAATAAAATTAAATATTTTTATTTTTCAATCGGTTCGGAGTTTGGAAAACCAAACTATAAATCAAAAACCAAATCGATTTTCACTAAAAATCAAATCATTTAAGCAAATAATCGAACCAATTTTCACAAATAGGTTTCGATTCGATTTCTCGTTCCAGTTTCTGCACCTCTTGTCCAAATAACATCTCATGGATCAAATCCAGGTTCAAATCCCCCATTATATATATAAAGATAGCTCAACAATCTTATAAAAGAAAAAAGAGAGAGCTCAACAAATATAGCTCAAGCAATAGAATTAGAGGCGACGCAGATCTTCAGATTTTCCAAAGGCCCGCAGATGTCAATTTTGCAGTCTAATGGGCTTCTATTCCAAGGTTAGAGTGATCATGCTTCGGGCCTTAGAAGTCGTTATATAAGAAGCCCGAAGCCTCTTTTAGCCTTCTAGGGTCTAATACAACTTTCTCACAACCCCAATCTCAACTCTCAAGCTTCTAGTAGCTAGCCAAAACCCACGGGCACGCCCTAGTTATAATCAAAATGGGAATTTCTAAGGTTTATATTACCTTCCTCTAATTTGCAAAGGAAAAAAAAATAGAGGAAAGAACATCTTATACTGTTTTTTTGAACTTATTTATGAAAGTGGAAGCGTTTTTTTGAGTTTTTATGTCTAGAGATTGGACTTTTTATAACTAGAGTTGGACTTTTTAATTTTAGAGTTAGCCTTTTAAAATTAGAACTTTTGTGAAAATATTCTCATCATTAATTAAAAAAAGAAAAATATTATCAAAAATAGAGCTCACCCTTGTTTTTACGTTTTTTATTTGAATTTTTCTTCAAAATTTGTTATTATCGTTTGAAATTTTTCTCATAATCTTTTTTGTGAGAAACTTTTGCGGCCCTAAACCCACAATTAATTGTTTTGTTGTTAATCTTCATTTTTTTATTTTAAATATTTATATACCTTTTATGTTTTAGTAGTTTACTTTAAGTTTACTTCTCGTCAACTTTCTATATACTTTATATGTAATTTTTTAGGTTTGGTGTTTTTGTGTTACTGTATAAATCTCTTTTTTTTCTGATCTGAATAAGGTTTATTTGTTTGTTTTGGTTGTGGATCTACCAGCGAGGAGGACAATGATGGAATTCTTGATCTGAAAGCGAATTTACCGTCTCCTCTTTGTATCCATTCAATACTCCAATCTTAATTT
>CANYLF011690123.1:0-18293 GCA_948193215.1 Bocquillonia castaneifolia | reverse complement strand
TTTCTTGAATTAAACAACGTGTTAGTTTATTCAATTCTACCTTAAACAAACTATTAACTTGTTAGTTCATAGGTTGTTTGAGCAATCATCTAATTATAACTAGAGGGTTTAGTGGTTAATTGTTAAGCTTGCTAGTTCCATAAAATTAATTGCAAACGTCAAGTTAGATCTTAGGGTTAAACGAAATCAACAACATTGGTTTGCTTGCTATCTCTTAATAGATAGATGGTTTATCACGTTTGATTAGGTTAATCAATCTAAATTGAGTTTGAACGCATCAATTTCATTCAAGTGAGCTGAATTATTCAATCAATCATTGTTGGTTCGTATCAATGCTCATTAAATGAAAACAGTAACTCTAATTAAAAAGAAAATAACAGCACCAAAGCTCAAGGCATGTTGTTGAAAGCACTTGCACCAAAATAAGTTTTTCTTTTTCATCTTTACATTCAAATAATTATTAAAACGGTAACTCTAATTAAAAAGAAAATAACTACACCAAAGCTCTAAGGCATGTTGTTGAAAGCACCTGTACCAAAACAAGTTTTTCTTTTTTATCTTTACATTCAAATATTTATTAAAACAAAATCAACTAAAAATGATGATTGTTGATACCCAATTTGCCCGGATTTACTACTAAATTTAATTATATAAGAAATAATTACAAACCTTGCATTTACATCAATTAAGTTCATTTGAGTTGATGAATTTTAATTGATTACTTTTAAGTATATCCAATGTCCAATTAATCATATTAAATTGAAATAAAAATGACAAGTGAAAATGGATAATTGGATAGGAAATAAAAATAATTTTTTATTAACTTTAATATAATACGAGTACATTTTTTTTACATTTACAATTCTTTAAAAAATAAAAAAATACATATAAATTTCGGGTCCTATTATATTAAGCCGAAACGGGCTCAGGATATCCATCATAGCCCAAGTTCAAAAAACAGTAAACAAGACAAGTCAGGCCCAAAAGGCCCAATTCTTTTTCCTCTCCCACAAGTTCAGGTGCGTGAAAACCACAAAGGAATGGCAAAAGCAAAGTTGAAATCAATCAAGGAGCAGATTTAGTAGAGATAATCTCAATCAAGCAATCAAGCAAGAACTAAGGCAGATGTGTGAGTCTCACTCCCTTAGTATATATAGGAGTAGAAGCCACTAGGAAAAGGAGGGGATTAGAGGAGAAGCTCTTGCAAGTAAAAAAACCAATTAGAGAGGAGAAAAAATAGTCATTAGGGAGAGCTCTGAAGTGAGTGGGGAAGCCATAGTAGAAAGCTCTACAATTAGAAAAGTTAAGTTATTAGATAGAAAGAAAAGAGAGCAGAGTATAAAAGAAAGTAAAAGAGAGGGCTCATGCAGTGTAATAATGGCAGAAGAATAGCCATTCAAAAACTAGAAATTCTAGCCAAAATAATTGCAAATATCCATAAGATTACCCAGCCAAAAACAATCATCAAAACAGCAATGAAACCTTCCCTAACTTAACTAAAATTAGTAGTCAAGTAGCAACCAAATAACTAAAAACAACAAAAGAATAGCAGTAGTAAAATAGGAGCAGTAGTAGCAAAAGAAGAAGCAATAGCAGGAAAATAGCAAATATAGCAGTTAATTTAAGCACAAAGAAGAGGTGGTAGCTCAGTTGCACAGTAGCAGCAACAGGATCGAAAAAGGAAGGGAAGAAAAGTGACACTCAACATCAAAAGTAATTTTAGCACTATATCATTAAGGTACTCCACTAGCTTTAGGCTTAACATTTACAATAATTTTCTGTCCCTTTATATTTGAACTTCATGAATGTTTGCTTAGGTGGTACTAGTTACATTTTTATTATCTTTCTTTACCTTTTAAGATGAAAATTTATTAAGGTTATCAAAGATTAGCATCATGAACATGTGAAAATCATCAAGGTAATTATTTTTAGAAGAAATTATCTTTGGTTTACATGTAGGATGAATGAAAATACAAGTACAAACAGAAACATTCAATGGATTCAGAATTTTTTTTAGAATTTTAGAATGAAAATGACCACACAAATTTAGATTATATAGCAGAAGCATAATGACTACATAAACTTTGAAACGGAATACAGGGGAAATAGACTTGATTGGCAGTTTGAGACTTCGAATTTAGTAGAAGTTCTCAACTCAATTATTATGTCAATTTATCAAAACAAACAAAATACAGGAACCGGAATTTACAAAAAAAAAATCAGAATCACCTAATTTATACTCTGATAGTAAAGAGAAACCATAAAATTCAAAAAATTCCAATGAATATCACAAAATCATCAGAGCACAAAAAATTGCCCAAATCATAGCATACATAAGGATGAACCCAAGTAAATAGCACCAGCAATTAAAATCATGGGAAATTATATCAATAACAAACTCAGAAACTCAAACTTAACCAACTCAAAAATCACCAAGCGAAAAAAACCATAATCAATTTTACCCAAATAGCCGATCAACCAAAGCAACAAAATTCCAGAAAAATAAAAAAAAATCCCAAATCATCATAAGTTCATAGAAAGAAAAAGGTTTACAAAGGAAGAACTTATCTTTTTTTTTCATTGAATTATTAACCTTTTCCTTTTCTTTCCTTCTGCAAATTACAATCAGAGCACTTCATTATGATTTTGAAACCATTTAGAATCAACTCTATCCCTAGTCCTCTCCTTCTGAATTTCATTCTCACAAATCCAACTTAATTTTAAGAAAAGAAAATTGAACAATAAATCCCATCGACAATTATGATAAAACCGAAATAATCACCAACCAGAAATAGAAATAAATGAGTGAAGAAAACTCTAACCTTTAACTAAATTACATCAAGGCACTGCTAATCATCGACGGTGAACTATTGATGCCGTCTGTGAACTGTTGTTGCCTGAAACTCTAATAACAACAAAAAGCCCCAACTTAAACCTAATGGCTAGGTTTAGAGTGTTAAGTTCATGAAAATGGAGGTTTGGGTCCTAGATGATATGAATAAACCATAAGTGAGTAAAGATTATAGAGGGCGTCTCCGATGAGGGGATAGAGAAAGAGACGACAACAGTGAAGGAAGAAGAGGGAGAGAGCAGATCGAGCAAAGAGAAAGAAAATGAAAGAAAAAGTAAGGGAAGGAAGAAGGAAATGATAGATTGAGAAGAACAACAAAATAGAAATAAATAAATAAAAAGAAAATATAAAAAGAAGAGAGTGAGGGAAGAAGATCGCAGCAGGAAGAAAAGAAAAGAGAAGAGGAAATGGAGAAGGAGAGGGGATGCTATAGAAGGAAGGGTATGAGAGAAATTTAGTTGTTAGGGTTAGTATATAAGCCTAGCAGATAAAGATGTATATATATAATATAGTTTTTAGGTTTTACAATTAGGTCCTTTACTTTAATTACTCTATAATCTTAACTCGGTTTTTTCTTAAATTGTAACCACTGAATCATATGATTAATTAACACATTCAACCCTCAAATTAGCTTAAAATGAGTTCCCAAAATACCCTTATAAAGTTTCAAACATTAAAGCTTAAAGAATTAAATTCCCGAATTAAAATTAATTAAACCGGGAAAGTTGCGGGTATTACATTCTCCTCACCTTAAGAAAATTCATCCTCGAGTTTAGAAACATACCTTACTGTAAAAATAAATGTGGATACTGCTCCCTCATGTCTTGTTCCAACTCCCACTTGCAATCTTAAACATAATGGTTTTTCCATACCACCTTCACCATCGGAATTGACTTTGATCGTAATTATCTCACTTAGTGATCGATAACAGCCACTGAGTACTCATCATATGTCAAATCTTCTCCAATTTCAATATCATCAGTCTGTATCACATGTGATGGATCCGATATGTACTTTCTCAAAATTAATACATGAAAGACAGGATGGATTCTAGATAACTCTAGCAGTAGAACCAATATGTAGGCGACATCACCAACTCTAGACTTAATCTCATAGGGTCCTTCGTATCTGGGTGCCAACTTGCCTTTCTTGCCAAACCTCATAACACCTTTTATGGGTGACACCTTCAGAAATACCCAATCACCAACATTAAAAGAAACATCTTTCCTTTTAGGGTCTGCATTGCTCTTTTGGCTGCTAAAAGCTGCCTTTAACCTCTGTTGTATCAAAGGAATTCTTTCTGAAGTTATCCGAACCAATTCAGGTCCAGAAAGCTGCCTTTCACCAATATTTCAACACAACGAAGATCTACACTTCCTTCTATACAACGCCTCGAATGGTGCCATTTCAATGCTAGCATGATAACTGTTGTTATAGGCAAATTTGATCAATGGAATATTCAAATCCTAATATCCAACAAAATCCATAGCACACATTCTCAGCATATCCTTCAAGGTCTGTATAGTCCTCTTAGGCTGCCCTTCCGTCTGAAGGTGAAAAGCAGTGCTAAAGTCTAGTATGGTTCCCAAAGTTGATTGTAGCTCTCTCCAGAACATTGAGGTAAAGCTAGAATCTCTGTTTAACATAATGGACTCTGGAACTCCATACAAACGTACTATCTCAAATATGTACAATTCAGCCAACTTTTGCATGGTATAGTTCTTCTTCATAGGAATAAAGTGAGCTGACTTAATCAATCTATCAATAATCACCCAGATCGAGTCAAACCCGCTCCAGGTACAGGGTAACCTGGTCACAAAGTCCATAGTGATCATGTCCCACTTCCACTTAGGAATAGGCAATGGCTGTAGCAACCTATAGGGTCTCTGGTGCTCTAACTTCACCTTCTGACAAGTCATATACCTGGATATAAACTCTGCTATATCCTTCTTCATCCCACTCCACCAATATATGCTTTTCAAATCGTGGTACATTTTAGTTGTACTAGGATGAAACACTGTAAGGTGTATAGTGGGCTTCTTCCATAATCTCTTTTTGTAGGTTATCAACCTTAGGCGCACACACCCTAGCGCCCATCCTCAAAATGCCTTCACCATCAACTCTAAACTCTTTAGTTACACCCTGCTGTACCTGCATAAAAATCTTTTGTAACTCTGGATCCTGTAACTGAGCTACTTTCACCCTATCCAGAAACACAGATCTTACTCTTAATTGTGCTAACAGGCATCCAAACCTATTCACCCACCATTGCAAGCCTTGATCAAATAGTTGATCAATCTCTCTATATAGAGGTCTCCTTCCTACACTGATGTGAGCAAGACTCCTAGCTGATTTCCTTCTCAATGCATCTGCAACAACATTAGCCTTCCCAAGATGATACATAATTGAACAATCATAATCCTTCAATAGTTCCAACCATTTGGTTTGTCTCATATTCTGATTGCTCTACTAGAATATATACTTCAAACTTTTATGATCCGTATATATTTCACAGGGCAAACCGTACAAATAATGCCTCCAAATTTTTAAGGTAAACACCACAGCTGCCAACTCCAAATCATGATTAGGCTAATTCCGTTCGTGAATCTTCAACTGCCTCGATGCATACGCCACTACTCTGGCATTATGCATCAGTACACATCTTAAGCCCACTCTCGAAGCATCATAATACATAGCATAACCCTCAGTACCTGAAGGTAAAATCAACACAGGTGCCGTAGTCAAATTTCCTTTAGCAAATGAAAACTGTTCTCATAAGCTTCATCCCATTCAAACTTCACATTCTTCTGAGTTAATTTTGTCATTGGTGCTGTTATACAGGAGAAATCTTATATGAATCTCTTGTAATAGCCTACCAAGCCTAAAAAGCTCCTGATTTCAATCACAGTAGTGGGTCTACGCCAATCCATCACTGCTTCAATCTTTTTAGGATTAACCTGAATACCTTCCTTGGACACCACGTGTCCTAAGAAAGCCACACTTTCTAACCAGAATTCACACTTTGAGAATTTAGCATATAACTGCAATCTTCTTAAGGTCTCTAACACCAGTCTTAAATGGTGTCCATGCTCTTCTATACTCCTAGAGTACACCAGAATGGCATCAATAAACACTATAATAAACCGATCAAGAAATGGTCTGAATACTCTATTCATCAAGTCCATAAAGGCTGTTGGGGCATTAGTCAACCCAAAGGACATAACTAGAAATTCATAGTGACCATACCTAATTCGGAATACAGTCTTCGGCACATCTACATCTTTAATCCTCAACTGATGTTAACCCAATCTCAAGTCAATCTTGGAAAAGCATTGAGCACCTTGCAACTGATCAAATAAGTCATCAATTTGGGGAAGCGGATACTTGTTCTTCACAGCCACCTTGTTTAGTTCTCTGTAATCTATATAGAGTCAGATGTGCCATCCTTCTTCTTCACGATTAGCACGGGAGCACCCCAAGGAGAAGTACTGGGTTTTATAAAACCCTTATCAAGTAACTCTTGTAACGGCTCATTCCACTCCTTCAATTCAGTTGGGGCCATCCTATACGGTGGTATAGAAATGGGAGTGAGTCCAAGAACCACATCAATACAGAATTCAATCTTCCTGTCAAGTGGCAACCCTGATAACTCCTATGGAAACACATCAGGGTACTCACACACTACCAGTACTTCACTTATGTCATCAGGCTCTTGAGATGAATCTCTGACCAGTGCTAAGTAACCCTGACATCCCCACCGTAACAACTTTCTATCAACAACTACAGATATTAAGTTCTGAGGCAACTCACATTTCTCACCTTTGAATTTAAACTCTTCATCTCTAGGAATTCTAAATGTCACTTATTTCATTCTACAATCCAAGGTAGCATAATGCTGGAACAACCAGTCCATTCCTAGGATTACATCAAAGTCTATTACATCTAACAGAATCAAGTCTGCTATCATCTCTCTGCCTTCAATCATTGTAGGACATAACGGGAACACAATATCAATGACCAGGACGTCACTCAAAGGAGTGTCCACTGAAAATGGGGTTAACATTCTCGTACCTCTACAACCGGCACTCGATGTAAAAGAAGAAGAAATAAAGGAATGCGTTGCACCTTGATCAAATTAAACAAAGGCATCATTTTGAAATACCGGGATAGTACATGCCACAACTGTATTTGAAGTCTACGCATCCTAAGGAGTGAGTGTGAAAACTCTAGCCTAGCCTCCACCCTGCTGTGAGGTAGAAGCCTGTCCCGATCCTCTGCCAGTCATCCTACCACTAAACCTATTAGCCCTAAGATTTCACTAATGATTTTGATGATGTAAAACATTAAGTTATTCACTAATACGTTTGCTAAGTGTTTTTCAGGTATCACATTATAAAAGGATGCATATTTTTATTAGATGAAGTAAACATTTTGTACAAGTCACAATTTTTATCTTAGTCAAGTGAACATGAATTAACCTTATTAAAACACTTGGGCTAATGGTGTTTTAGTTTAGGTGGATAGGTTCAAGTGTAAATCTTATTAAAACACTTGGGATAATATTTTTTAGGTTAGGTGGATAGGTTCAAGTGTAAACCTCAATAAAAAAACTTGGATTAATTGGTGAGAGTTTTTAAGTTAAAAGTTAAAGACATTGAGTAAAAAGATAAAATATGTCATGGGCTAATTAAACCTACAATTTATGTACATTGGACATGGTATATTGGAAGTTTAGGACTTAAGAAAAACTGATTGTGCAGAGTCAATTTCGGATGGGCTGAATTAAATGAATTAACTGCACTAATTGGGTAATAATCATATTATAAATTATATATGCATTGAAAGCCCAATTTGTCTAGTGTTGAGAAAAATTTTTATTTGAATTTTTGAAGTTGAAAAATTAAAGATATGAATTTTTGATTGATTTATAGTCATGCTGTTATACAAGGGATTGCACACATAGGTTGTATTCAAAATTATGCCAAAAATTATAGAAAAATCATTTAAAAGTGAATTTTGGTGGAATTGTAGCCCTGGAAGTCTACTTTTCAATGAAAAAAGCAGTGAAGCATTTGAATTTTGTACAAAGAGATATTCACGTTTGAATACAGACTGCTGCAGCTGAAACTCACATGCTTTATGCGTCAATTGTTTGAGTTATTGCAAAAAATCTACACACTTCTAGAAAATGAGCCATATATTGTTGAAAAGGTATGAATGTTTAGATTCTAACAAAAAAAATCACAATTTTCAATGAGTATAACTGGAGATATTGAATTTTGAAGGAGACATGCTACATTTGTCAAGTAAGCTGGCAGCCTTGAAGAATGGAGCCTCACCAATCAAGTTTGAATTTCTTGGTTGATTGAGATTCTTACATATAAAAGGAGGCATCAAAAAACACACAAGAGCTTGAAGAAAAAATAGCAATTAGAAGTTATAATATTCATAAGTTATTTAAGAGTTTATGTTGTAATTGTGAGCAAAACCCTTCATTCTTCTTCTTATAGTTTTCACTTTGTTTTTGTATTGTGTGAGAGACACTAAAACAGAAGGAAAGGTTTAAGTGTGTACCTTGAAAACACTTAGGTTTCGGTTTTTGAGTGTAAGCCATAAAAACACTTGAGTTAGGTTTTGAGTAAGCCTTAGAAAAACTCTTGTAAAGGTTTGGTGTGAGCCTTGCAAACACTAAGTTGTGAGTTAGCTTGTGAAAACTCTTATTGTAATCTTGTTGAAGATTAGTAGAATACCCATTTGTGTATTGGGAAGTGGATATAGGACATTTGTTGCTCGAACCACTATAAATCTCTGTGTTCACTTTTCTTCTTCTCCACCTATCTTCTTTAAAGTTTTTAATTTTTATTTTCGCACCAATTCATCCCCCTCTTGGTTGCCATAGGGATTTTAAAACCTTCCACTATTTTTGCCCCCAGAACCTTGACCTTGCTGGCCTGTTATCTGGAATCCGCCCTGGGAAGAGCCTGCCTGATATGGTCCTCCCTGGAAAGTATGATACCGGGGTCGTGACTGAAATGGCGGCTGGGCCATGCTAGAAGCTGTAAAAGCTAGATGAAACTGAGTCTGGCCCGGGGAAGGGTATATCGGGTAATTCCTTACATAATGCCTAACCTATCCACATCTAAAGCACGCATTTTGAGTAAGATGACACGGTCCTTAATGTAATCTTCCACAAGTCTGACAAGCACTCGGACCATAGCTAGAACTACTGTAACCATCACTATTGCAAACAACACTCTGTCCACTACTATGGCTACCGGTCCTAAAGAATGAACCACCCTTTCCTCCTCGACCATGTCTGCCTTTATGCTAAATTTGGGACCCAAAGTGACTCTGACCACTACTAGAACCAATCTGAAAGTTCATCCGGGGTTACTGCACACCCCTAAAAATCTGCCTACCATATCCACTACTCTGACCCGCAGATCTAGAATTGCCAGCACTATAAGATCCAGGCCCTGCACGGGACCTTATCAGTCTCTACTCAATTGACACGGCCTCAACATAAATAGAATCTAGATCCTGTCCCTAAGTCCTCATGCTAGCATACTCTGGGCGTAAACCAGCTACATTTAGATGTACTAACTACTTTTGGTCCTAGGCCATTGGGCCTCCAAATTTAGTCAATCTTCCAAATTTGGTCATAGTCTCATCTCTCCCCCGGGAGATATTCATAAGCTGAGTCCTATGATGCATCTGATAAGCTAGGTGCATGTAGTGCTATTCAAATCTCCTCCCAAACTCTTCATAAGTAATCGTATCCATGACTAGTCAAATAGCAGCAATAAACAAATCTAGAGCCTCCCGCTCCATACAAGTTTTTACCATTCTGAGCTTCTGTGCATCATTCGCTCCAATAGTCACCCGATTCAGTAGTACATTCAGAAAATCCAAAAAGTCTCCAGACCCATCAAAAGGTATCCTAAATGATCTGTTAAAGATACTAGTGGCTTCAAGATCAGACATCTGCCTAGGATCTGAGGCGGCTGGGTCTACCCCTATAAATACCTATGTGTGTTGCTCGGGTATTTCTCCATGTTCCTGTTTGCCCTGGGCTGAATCCTCGGCCTACCTCTGCATCTAGGCTTCTCAGGCTCCTCCTGTTCAAGAGGAACTTCACCATACTATGAACCAGCATCATCCTCTTGATCATTCTCTGGTTGCTGTATGTTATTATGTCGTCTATGATGCATTTTGAGAATAAAACAGGTAAAACTTTAGCAACAAAAAAAGTCCTAATGGAATGTTGAATTCTAGAAATAAGGAAGACTTAACAAAGACGTTAAGGAATCCTATGCTATAGTAGTTTCAAGAAGACTTTGACATTTGAAAGAACCAAAACAAGCATATAATATAATATGGCTCTAATACCAACTTTGTCACGACCCAAACCCGGGATACATGACCTGTACTAGGGAACATGAAAGCGATTTACTACTGGAACCCATAGCAAGCTTAACCTGTTAACATATCTAATAACATGCATATACTGCCAGAATTATATATTCCGGTTTCACAGACCAAAAACATAATCTGATAACCTGAACAAGCATATCATACATATCATGCCATATCTGCAACATCCATCAATAATCCATAACCAGCAATATCCAGTTGGTGCCTCACAGGTTATACATATCCATAGAAAATCACATATTCAATTCATAACATGCATAGAATAGCATATTCACCCCTACTAGTGATCAACATCACAACATGTTCAAAAAACACAACCAGCATGAATATTGCAAACATCCTAATCAAGTAGCTACTATTGCAACTCTAGAGTATTAAATATTCGATTACATAATGTTCAAAACATACATAAGATAGCCAGTGAAGAAGAGGACCGGCGTAGAGTGGTGATAGTAGAGGTCTAAACTGAATCCTGGAAAAATAAATTGAGGGGAGTTAGACCTCACTGAGTGAATCAATGTAATATTTATGGAAAGCAACCTAAACATACTCAATCCTACAATAATAATAATAATAATATTATAATATAGTATACAGGCAATCATGCGAGTGAATGAATCATTTACAGCATAAAATCAAAGAAGTGGACTGAAGCAGAACACCTATAATGCCACCAAAACCCAATATAGAAATAATATCACTTAAATCCAAAATCGATTCTCTTATTCCAATGTCATCATCTGGCGCCTGAGATTCATCGAGCATGCCCCAGAAATATTATTTACGATCGCTTGAGATTCGTCAAGCATGCCACCGTCATTAACAGTTAGGATCGGCGCTCGAGACTCGTTGAGCATGCCACGTCCTTTCAATAATAAATAAAATTGACATACCTGACTCCTATGTGCAGACAACCTAGTGGCATCCACCAGGTAGCTTGTCCCACAACCATCCTCCATCCAACACATCACAAATAATTCACAGAATATATTCATAACATATGCAATCATTCATGGTATTAATATAGTAGTAGTGTATATATATAATGTATTCTAGTATAATTAATTAATGAATAATGAATATGTAATATAATATGAATTATGAAAATATATTAAATGATTATAATGAATAATAATGATATACGTATGTATGATATTAAAACATGCATTCTAACAGCAATTCATAAATATGAAATTGACTCACAGCTCGAGTGCGCGCCTCTGTGCGCTTCAGTAGAACTTTGCACTCCTCGGCCTCGGGAACTCTCTACAAAATAGCAATAATAATAATATTAAGAATAATATATATTCCTATCCTATATACTAAGGAATTATAGATTTCTATTTGAAGATTCTTATATTAAACTAACAGCTTCCTCTCATAATAATTCTAACTTTGATATCATGTTTTACGAGCAAATTCTACCAAAAATTTGGTAGCATCTCCTCTATAAAACATATATCTCTCCACCGTAGTGGAGCCCATTCCTACAAGAAAACACACTCCCAATATCCAATCACATATCAGGTCTACCAATTCACCCGGATTTACCAAATCACAACAATAAATACATTTTTATCCAAGCATATATCCATATTCATTTTTCAACTCATCGCACTATTATATTACCCATAATATGCTTATTCAATATCCAACATTCATCCACAGAAATAAAATATATTCACATATAATCACAACTCGGTTTACTACCCGAACTCATATTTAATTGTTTAACGGTCTATCTTAACCAATTTCAATTCTGAGCATATATTCTTATATTTAATTCATCGCATCATCTTATCTATCAACTTATACTTATTCAAGGTCCAGGAATATTCTTTATAATTTCCAAATCAATAATTCTTATAAATACATACGAACTAGATTTACAATCCGATTAATCCGTTAATTACATTAATTATACAACTTATTCAATTTATTCCCAATTAGAGTTTCCTAAGCTTCTTCGACATGCTAATCATTAATTTAGAGTCCAAGTTTCCAAATTAAACCCCTAACACGTATTTCTAAAACTTCCATACACCACATATACACTTCCGGGATTTTTAATTCAAAAACTATACATCTTTTTACTATCATTTCTTCACGAAAGTTGTCCGAATAATTTGCAGAATATTTAGAAGATATGTATGACAGTCGCTGGAGTGCGGCCCATAGCCACTGTAAATGGCGGAGCGTGAAGCCCACGTTCAACCGTCTGTGGTGGTCATTTGGCCACCAAAATCAGCAGAACTGCTCACAACAACCTCAGGAGGCCATACTCACCCTTCACGTGCCTCCTTGCAAGCTGAAAACACCAGATCGAAGAGAGAAAGTCCAATAGTGTCGAGATGGTTGTCTCCTCTGTTCACCGTGAAACCGAGCTCCTCTAAGTCGCAAACCAGCTCCTCCCTCCTACTTTGAGCCTTTAAACATGATTATGGGGTGTATTTTTGTGAACAATGGTTGTAAATCACTCCCCTATGATGACAGCAATGGCCGAAACTTCAGAGCTTTGAAATAACCCAACCAGGTGGTGGTTTTTGGGGAAAAGGGTATGGATGTAATATCCGGTAATTTTCAGAAAATTTTCAATTTCTTTTCATTGAGTTTCTAAATTCTTTTATGGAGAATTTATATTTTCTTGTTAATAGTATTTTTCTTTCGTATTTTAAACATCCTATTTAATATACGATATTATTTTTGTATAAATTTCATGTATAAGTTCTAACTTAAATCTAAAAAGAATATGTTATTACTTTTTATATAAGTTTCTTTAAATTATTATTCAAAGATTAGAAATTTGATTTTATAACATTTAAGATGTAATTTATAATCATCATATTAAGCTTAGTTGTGATTCTCTTTATCATTAGGAATTTTAAAGAATATAAATGTGTTGTAACATAATTTATGTATTGCATTTCAATATTTATATAATTAAGTTATCTAAAGTTTTCTTGCATTTAATTTTAAATAATAATAATAATATGGTAATTATATGTAGAAGATTCTCATATGGTGTAAAAGAAATCTATAATGATAATAATAGTTATTATAACAATTTAATACCACACACACACACACACACGCACGCACGCACACACACACACACACACACATATAAGCTGTTAGGGACCTAACTGCAGTAGAAAACTTTGTCAAAAAACTTCAATTTAATCTCTAGAGTTCCCTACAGCCATCTGCAGTACCCATTTCCTCCTCCAACTTCGTTTCACCATTTCCAGCCACCATTTCCCCTATTTTTGGTATCAACTTACAGCTCTCATCATCTTCTTTCTGTGGATACTAAAATCCTCTATTATCATTGCTTATGGTGGGAGAATCGAACCCTCAAAGTACGATCAAGGTAAGCTTCCATGGTTCATCCTTTTGCCGCCATTTGCTGTTGTAATTGATAGCAAAAATGGACCAATCGACATCTGGAGGTGCTGGAGGTAGTGATGCGCGATGGCGGTGGTGGGCAGAAGCCGTTGAATGGCGATGGTGGCTTCCGAAGCTTCTAAGTGTCGATTCATAGCAACCAGCATGAATGGAGGCACGTGGAGGTGAGCTTCAATCTCCTGGACTTTGTGCACTCCATTCTGGAGCTTTGGGGCTCAAATCGCCACCACCTGAGGCGACACGTGGGTCCCACGCGCCACCGTGGGCGGCGGCAATGGGTCCGACCAAGAAAATTTTAATTTTAATTTTAGAAAATAGATAAAATTATTCTGAACAACTTTTATAAAGTCTCTATAGGAAAATAGTTGTAGTTTTTAAATTAAAAATTCCAGAAGTTAAAAGGCAATCTATGAAAATTTCTAAGAGGCTCTAGAAATAATAAAATTTATGTGTTTAGGCAATAAATAGATTATTTATGTATTAGATAGATAAAAATGAGTTAGAAATAAACTTATAATAATTTATTAGAAATTATTAAGATTATTAATGTATTTATTAAATGGTGAAGATGAACATTTATGATTAAAGAAATTAATAAAAATAATTAATATAGGAAGTAAAAAAGAATTTTATATAATAAATGGTGCATTATTATACGAATGTAAAATTGATTATATTAGGATTATGTATAATTTTGACATAAAAGATAGAAATGGTTGACTAGTATATATATGTTTGATAAATAAGGGAAACATATAGAATATGAATAAAATAATGAAAATGGTATATAATAATGTAATTTGGTTAAATGGTATTGTAAATAACTTAACATGTTAATAAGTAAATAATAATTAATGGTAAACAATTAAATAAATAGAATTAAAGTTAAATAATGAGAATGTGTCGATATATATATAATTTGGTTGATTTTAAGTTGTGAGTAGAGTTTAGGTTTATTTATAAATATATAATATTTTATTGATTGACTTAAGTGGTATATATATATATATTAATCATGAAAGAAATACTAGTTACGTAATAATAATACTAATAATTATTTTAATTATAATTAATGGTATTAATATACAAATAATTTGATATATATATATATATATATTCACATTAGTATATGTTATAGTTTGTTTATGAGTATATTTGTATATATATATATATATATATATATATAAGTATATAGTATAATTGATATTAGTAATAAAAACCAAATGTGATAAACCGTAAAAGAAGTTAGATTAATAAGTAAGACCAATATAAGAATAAAGATAGATTATTTGTAAAATTATCCGGATATGCATGAAAGTATGTATGAGTATTGCGGTACTTTGAATAAGTATAATTTGATAGATATTAAATGGTGCGATAAGTTTAATAAATATAATTAAATAGATTATATCGACTAAGTGCTATATCTGTTGTGTTTGTTAAATTCAGGTAATTTTGGTAGGCCTAATAACTGGTTGAGATTATAGAAATGTATTTTCTATGCAAGAATGGGCTCCACTTCGGTGGAGAGATATCCATTTTACAGAGGAGATGCTGCTGAATTTTTGATAGAATTTTTTTGTAAAACGTGATTGACAGGCTCCCGCATGTGCACGGGGTCTATCATAGTAATAAACTCGGAGTACGAGGTCGAATCCACAGGGACAATCGATTTACCTATTTTTTGATTAAGTTCAAAAATAAAACAATTAAAAATAAAAATGAATAACCTTAAATTGATTTTGAAATAATTTTGAAAGCTAATTTAACAAGAAAATAAATTAACAATTAAAAAGCAATTAATTCAATAAACAACCACAATAAAACAAACACTAGAGTTCAGGATTTCATCTAGAAGGGTAATTCAATTATCAATCAAATTCATTTAAGCAAGACTTTATGAAAATATTTTAATCCTTTCCCAAGGCAGAAAAATGTATTCAATTGAACCAGCTATGCTGCTTTTTCGATGCACACCGATTAAAAATAATCGAACTCATTAAGCAAAATCTTTAAATCAAGTTTAGGTTAATTACCGTTTCCGTATTAACGTCTAAACAAGTTCAATTTCCAAATCCGGTTTATTTCAACCCATCCATTGACAATAAACCTAACAAACAAACATCTAGGTGATCAGTCAAGAAATATGTTAATAAGCTCTTGGAAATCAATTTAAATGAAGAAAATAAGAAAAACTATATTAAAATAGTTAATCAAAATATTAATAATCAAACTACCCCCTACTAGATTACATCAATCCCTCTAGTAGGAGAATTAGTTACTAAACATAATGAAAATCAACAAACAAACAATGAAAATAATTAAACAAAACATAAACATGACTAAATTAAAAGGAATAAGGAAATGATAAACTTAGTCTTTGAATAATTGAATAGCAAGCTCCAATCTTCACAAACTATGTAGTAATCCACCTTAAAAACTTTAAAACCATGAAACTCTAAGAAAAATAAAATTATAACTCTAGAGAAAAATAAATAAAAAGTGACCAAAAGGTGGCTAACAACTAATAACAATAGTATATATAGTGTAGCACTTTTTAAAACCTAAAAACACCCTAAAACCACTTTAAATCAAACTAAACCACATAAAATCACCAAAGAACCGCCCGAATCGACCTAAAAATGAACCAAAAATCACCCAAGAAGCGTCTGACGTCGCCCAGCCGGACCTAGCAGATCCGGCCAAGTTCCGGCCAAAACAAATAATTCTGCCCAAAAACCACTTCCTTCCTCCAGGTCCAGCCAGAGTCACCTGGACCTGGCACATTCAATCAACAAGTCTGGGTGGAAGTTTGACTTTACGATTTCTCCCTCGTTCGGACTCTGAATTCGCTCTGATTTGATCCTATTCGACCGTAGAAATGCAAATTACAAAAATATAACAAAATAAGTGCTAATTAAACTCAAAATAATAGAGAATTGAATTAAAAACCCATTGATTTAGATAGTATAAAACTGAGAATTAAATTAAAATTTATTTAGATAGTATAAAACTCGATTATCAAATTCCCCCACACTTACGCTCTTGCTTGTCCTCAAGCTATTGAAATAACACTAAATCATTAAAATCCAAGTTCCATTAAATGGTCAAAGAAATCATTACCTCTTTTTAAGCAATTGTTAAAGATATTCAATGGGAAGCAAAGCTAATAGAACAACTTCCTAAACCCATTTCCCCACACTTGAGCTTTTGCTTGTCCTTAAGCAATTTAAATCAACATATATAATCATTGAATTAAGCTCAAAACCATTACAAAAATAAGCTCTCATTATAATAACAATTACCGCATCCAAAATAATTTCAAATAACTCAAAATCAAAGGTAATGTTAAATTTCAAGCTTTCAAAAACCAAATCCAAGTGAAATCAATTAATTCTCATTTTCAATTTAACACCTTGAACCTAACACTCTTACAAAATCTCACAATAACTCTCTAGTGTTTAGGGATAAAAGTGATTACACTTAACAATCATTACAAGGAAGACATTCAAGCATAAGCTTGCCTTTTAATCAAGAGTCCTCCACTAAAATTATTGAAAATACAAATTAAAGGGTCTTTAATTAGTTGTAATGGGGGTTAGGAAAGGTAGTTTTGGCTTTAGTGGAATCAATCCATCATATTTTGAGTTTAACAACCTTTTATCTTTGTCTAACAAAGTTCCTAAGTGTGTAGGTTTTCAACAAAGCTAGTTTTGAATGACTCCTACAAACCGTGCTCATGATAAGGGGATCCGCACCCATGGCAATATATCGTGCCCGCAATGTTAGGATAGCCCCCGTGACCAGTGACATAGTTCACCCGTGAAAAGGAAACCGCGCCCAGAATTTTTGGTTAACTTAAAAGGCTTTTGTACACTTAGATCCGCGTCCGTGACATCCCAAATTCCACCTGCTATTTGAGAAACAGAGAGCCCCCTTCTAAAGGTTCGAGGTCACACCCGCGATGGACTAAATCGCCCTCGCGATTTGATCAGATAGAAGCCGTTCATCAAAGGAAATCAAGCCGCTCCTCAAGGCAATCTAGCCACTCTCTCAAAGGCATTCTCCACCCGGTAATTTTGCACCTGTGGTTAGAGATATCACTCCTGCGGTTTGATCAAATATAAAGCCGCTCTCAAAGGCATCCCCTACCCAATGATTTTGCGCCGGTGGTTAGAGATGTCGCCCCCGCAACATTCAATGGAGTCTTTAAAAAACTAGCCGTTGGACAGATCGCACCTGTGGCTGATGGAACCGCGCCCGAGATCTGACAGTTTTTAGTGTATTTAATGCAAAAGTAACTAGACGTTAGAGACACCTTTGGGGTTGTTTCTAATAGCTAGTTTTGGGTATTTTGGCTATAAATACCCTTCATAAATGTTCTTTAAACAAGAACATTAATTCTTTGATAGCCAAACTCTTGTAAACTTATTTTTCAATCATTTTTAATTAATTGGTTATTTGGTTATGGGTAGCTAGAACTCTAGAGCATTTGTTGCTTAGGTTGAGTGAATTAGTTATCCATTGTACTAGTGTCAATTCTTTGTGAGTTGGGGAAACACTAGGGATGGTTGTGAGTTAGCCATTTGTAAAACTCATTGTA